>JANHFJ010001675.1:311209-322249 GCA_032468195.1 Cerberus rynchops
TGACTTACAACCATTCATTTAGTGACTATTCAAAGTTACAACAGCACTGAAAAAAGTGACTTATGACTGTTTTTAACATTTACGACCATTGCAGAATTTCCAACAGTCACATGATTAAAATTTGGATGCTTGGCAACTAATTCATATATATGATAGCTGAAGCATCCTGAGGTCACGTGATCACTTTTTGTGACTTTCTGATAAGTACTGGCAATGGGAAAATCAGATTCATTTAACAGAAGTATTACTCATTTAACAACTGCAGGGATTCACTTAACAACTGTTGCAAGAAAGGTTGTAAAATAGGGCAAAACTCACTTGACTTTTGCTTAAGAACAGAAATTTTGGGCTTGATTGTTTAAGTCTCAGTGGCGCAGTGGTTAGAGTGCAGTACTGCAGGCTACTTCTGCTGACTGTTGGCTGCCTGCAATTTGGCATTTCAAATCCCACCAGGCTCAAGACTGATGCAGCCTTCCATCATTCCGAGGTGGGTAAAATGAGGACCCAAACTGTTGGGGGCAATATGCTGACTCTGTAAATCACTTAGAGAGGGTTGTAAAGCACTATAAGCGGTATATAAGTCTAAGTGATATTGCTATTACTAAATCAAGGACCACCTACCTATAAATAATTAATTTGGAGCTTTTTTTCTCACTTTCCATAGAATCGGATAAATATATATTGAGAATAAAACATTATCAAGAGTTCTGTGACTGCACAAAATCTTTAGTCCAAATTGTTCAGAAAAATTTACAGGTAGTCTTTGTTTAACATCCACTTGTTCAGTGACCAGTTACAATAGCATTTAACAATAGGGACTCACAAGAAGTCCCTGTAATTACAGCCATTTCAGTTTCTGTGTGGTCATGTGACTGTAATTCAGGTACTTAGCAACTGACTTGCAAATACAACACTGCAGCCATGTAATTGCCATTTGCAACCCGCACTGCCAGATTCTGACAAGGAAACTCAATGAAGAAGGCAGCGGATTATCAAAAATGGCAATCATGTGACCATGGGACACTGAGACCGCAAGATTCACCTAACAACAGCAGCTAGTACTGCTGGAACCCTGCCACTGTATAGTTGGCATAGTCTTGTGATGTTGTATCTTATGACCACAACAGTTAACACTTAGCAACACTGTTCCTGGTTCCAATTATCACTTGTTAGTTAGAATTCCCTGTAGTTATACTGTGGCCCATATGAAAGTGTATACATCTAATCATAGCAGTATCCTGCATAAAAAAATGGGGCAATTGCACTGTCTATTTCCATATTCAGTAACTACTCCAGTAGATCTGAAGGATACAGATGACGTCCCTTATTAGACAAAAACTAAGTATCAACATCCAACGACAAAAGATGCAAGACATACAGGTGATGCTTGACTTATAATAGTTCCTTTACATGTTACAACAGGACTGAAGAAAGGGACTTACAGACATTTTTCACACTTACAACCACTGCAGCATCCCCATACTCATAATCAAAATTCAGATGCTTGGCAACTAGTCATGTTTGTGATGCTTGCAATGTCTGGGTGTCATGTGATCCAGCTTTTGTGACTTTCTGATGAGCAAACTTAATGGGAAAGCCAGATTTACTTAACAACCATGTTACTAGTTTAACAACTGCAGTGATTCACTTAACAACTGTGGCAGGAAAGGTCAAAATTCATTTAACTAGTGTGTCACTTAGCAACAGAAATGTTGGGCTCAATTGTGGTCTTAAGTCGAGGGCTATTTGCATCCTTCTAATTAAATGCACTATATTAGCAGATAGATTATATGTGTGTGTGTGTGTGTGTGTGTGTGTGTGTGTATAGCCATGTTCAAATCTATAGGCATTATAAATGAAATGCAAGCTTTTAATAGCTAGTTGCCAATTTGCAACTTAAGAGACAATGTATGCAGCTCTATACATCCTGCAATAAGGAAAAATGAGGTGGCTGCAATTTCAACTTCTTCCTTCATCTCTTGTTTTTCTTCATCTTTTTTTTTCCCATTAGCTGTGACAAGACCGGATCATAGTCTTGATGTTTTCCTACTGTCTCCCCAAGTGACAGATGCATGTATAGAGGAGAGAAAACAATCAGAATCTCTTTAGAAATACGCAAAAGAAGCTAAAAGGGGTATTGATCCTACCTGATACGCTCCTTCTCGTTGTCAGGAGAGATGATTCATGGATGAGTCACTCTGTTGTTTCCTAGATCTATGACTGAGATGCAAAGCTTGAAAGGGCCAGATCTGCCCCCTCTCTCCCAGCTTCTACGGAGTCCTGCAGATACAATGATACCCGGAACACCTGCAAGACAAAACTCCATCCTAGGCCCCAGGACCAGAGTCAACATGGGAGGGAATGGATCATCTCTTCACACAACGAGAAGGAGCATATCAGGTAGGACCAACGCCCCTTCTCCATTGTGTGTGGAGAGTTGATCCATGGATGGGACATACCAAGGCTCCAATAAGTCCCCTATGGGAGGGTCTGATCCTGGTCCCGGAGGCTGTTTGTGGAGTGTACAGTCTGGAGTACTCTCTGTCCGAACACCACGTCTGCAGAAACAAACTTGTCGATACAGTAATGTCTAATGAATGCTGACAGAGATGCCCACATCACCGTTCTGCATACCTCTTCTATGGATGTTTGCAAGGACCATGCAGCTGAGGTGGCCGCACTCCTAGTAGAGTGAGCCATTATGCCAGATGGAACCTGTAAGGACTGGGTCTCATAGGCTGCTGCTATGGTAGCCCTGAGCCACCTTCCTATTGTGTAGGGAGATACTTTCTGTCCCAACGTTCTGTCCAAAGGATACAAAAAGTGCCTCAGATTTCTGGAAAGATGCTATCCTGTTAATGTAAATATGAAGAGCTCAATGCACATCCAGACTGTGCCAGATGGATTCCAATGGATGCGTTGGCCTTGGGCAAAAATTAGGAAGGACTATCTCCTGCGCCCTATAAAAATAGGAGTTAATCTTGGGCACAAAGGCCAGGTCTAGCTGCAAGACTATTCCATCTGCATGGAAGATGCAAAGATCCTGTCGAACAGAAAGGGCTGTGAGCTCTGATATTCATCTGGCAAATGTTATTGCCAGCAGGAATCCGACTTTCCAAGACAAAAGCCTGAGAGATGACATGTGCAAGGTCTGGAAAGGATGCTTGGTAAGAGCATCCAACACCTTACAGAGGTCCCAGGTAGGAAAATGGTGGATGACTAGTGGCTTCAAACTGGAAGCCCCTTTTAGAAAACGTCGTACCATCGGGTGATGGAAAAGTTGTTCCCCGGTGCCACAATCAATCACTGAAGATATAGCTGCTACCTGTCTTCCAAGCGTATTAGGTGCCAACCCTTTATCGAAACCACCCTGTAGGTAGTCCCAAAATTGTGCTATCAACAGCTTGGTAGAGTCCCAGCATCGGTCCCTACACCAGCTGTTAAATGTAGATCAAGTAGCCTCATATATTCTAATTGTAGAAGGCTTTCGTGAGGCTCGAATGGTCTGAATGACCTTTGGCGACAGAAAGGCTGTGGCTAAAGCATGCCGCTCAATCACCACATGGCTAGTTGAAGCCAATCCGGGTCCGGATGAACTATTTGTCCCTGACTGAGAGCTGTTGACGAACAAGGTATCTGCCATGGCCTGCTGATGAAAAGATTCATCAGGTTGGTGAACCAAGGCCTCCTCGGCCCATGAGGAGCCAAGAGAATCAATTCTGCCTTCTTGCACTGCAGCTTGCAAATTACCCTGGGTATTAGCGGTAATAGAGGGAATGTGTAAAGAAGCCCTCTGGGCCAGGGGCAACGTAAGACATCTACCCCCCTCCACTCCCGGTGTTGGGAACTGGTGAAAAACCTCTTGAGCTGAGTGTTGGTCAGCGAGGTGAACAGATCTACTTGTGGCTGACCATAATGGTCCATGGAATAACCATGGAAGGAGCATCCATTCCCTGTTGTCTGTTGTAAACCTGCTCAACCAGTCCGCCTGGACGTTGGACTTGCTGGAAATGTGTTGGGCCCTCATGGACAAGACATGCCGTTCTGCCCATAAGCAAAGAAAGTGCGCTTCCTTCATTAATACTGCGGATGTATGCCCCCCTGCCTGTTTATGTAGGCCTTTGTGGCCACATTGTCTGTTAGTATCAAGACGTGCATGCCCTCGACTTCCGTCCTGAACTTCCAGAGTGCGAGATAGACCACCCTCATCTCCAACCAATTGATGTTGTGGTCAAGATCTACTCGACTCGAGCAACCCTGTGCTACTTTCTGGCAAAAATGGGCTCCCCAGCCAAACAGACTCACATCCATTGTAATGGTTAGTTGGGAAACCTCCTGGAAGAAGATCTTTGCTGAGATCCGTACCCTGGCCTGAGAGTGACTTCGACCCGTTCTCTGATAGGGTAGCAGGAACCACTATAGTGGCCTGGCATGAAGCCAAGCCCAGGATACGAGGCCGATACAGGAGATCATTTTCCCCAATAGCTGCGAGAGTCGTACTAGAGGAACTAATCTCATACTGCGAATATGGTTGGAGAGCTCCTGTATGTTCTGAGCCCTGTCTGGTGGTAAAAAGACCATGCCCAATCTGGTGTCGATTATCGCACCCAAATGACATAGTCAGGTGGTGGCTATTAAATGGCTCTTCTCCAAATTGACCAAGAAAACGTGTTCCTGTAGGGTGGTCAAGGTTGTGTGTAAATCCAGTGATGTAGTTGCTAGTGAAGACTGTATCAGCAGGTTGTCGAGGTAGCACTGTATGCTTACCGGTATGGTACAAAGGTAAGCCGCTGGGGCCATCACTATTTTGGTAAATACTCTCAGGATTGATGCCAGTCTGAAGGGTAATGCCCGGTATTGGAAGTATCGCCCTTCGTAACAAAACCGGAGAAATTTCCAGTAGTCCCGATGGATAGGGACATGAAGATAAGCCTCGGTGAGATCTATGGAAGCTAGTAAGTCTCCGTCTCTGATTAGGACCAAAATGCTTTGTAAGGAGTGCATTTTGAAACTGCAGTATATGAGATAGGCGTTTAACCACTTTATATTAAAAATCACACGCCATCCCCCCCCCCCCGAGGCTTTTGGGATAACAAATAGGGGAGAATAAAAACCCTGACCTTTTTGATGTTCCGGGATGTTTTGGATGGTTCAAATCTGCAGGAGGTGATCTATTGCCTCCTGTATCCACCTGCATCCTGATGGAGTTCTGGGAATGTGGCAACGAGTGAATCTGTGCGGGGGAGTAATGATGAACTTGAGACTTAGGCCAAATTGAATTGCCCATCGGCCCCATGTGTTGGTAGATGTTTCTGTCGGTGAAGAGGGCAAGATGGCCACCAATGGGAAGGGCCGAACTGCAGTCACTTGGTTCGGCGAAAAGGCCTGCCTCGCCCCCACAAAAGGGCCGTCTAGCAGTGTTGTATTGTCTGCCCCTGAATAGTTTGTCTTGCTGTCGCTCCGGCTGATGTTGGAAGAATCTGTCCCGATGATGAGGGATCAATCTGTTCTTGGTAGTTTGAACGGGCAAAAGGGAAATTTCGTCTGCACGGTTCCCACTTTGTTCCCGTTGCCATCCACTTCTTCCCGTCCTTAGTAGTCACCAGGACTGGGATCAAGGCATCACCAAATAAATTGCCACTCTTAAACAGTGCAGCCGCCAATTTCCATTTTTTTAAACCTCTGCAGGCCACTGACGTAACCAAAGGAAACGCCGTGCCGCAACTGATGTCCCCATCGACCGCGCGGCAAATTTAGTCACGTGTAAGTCGCGTCCGTGGAGAACTCTGTGACTGCAATTAGCTTATTAATATCTTGGTGGGCCCTCAAATTGTCAGGGTCCACTCTGGATTGTAATTGTTGAAGCCAGAGTAGAGATGATCTGTTAAAGAAGGACACGGAGATCGCTGCCTTAATTGCCCAGGCCGCTGCCTGACAACCTCTGCACAGGACCTGTTTGGATCTCCAGTTCTCCAATTTAAGAGCTTCCTCTGATTCTGTAATTAGTGTGTTGGGGGATGCTAGCACTAGTATGGGCTCATCCAATGTAGGTGGTTGAAGAATTGCAGAGAACTCTTCTGTTAGATTATAAAAGCGTCGTTCCGATGCAAGTGGAGGCTGCCCCACAGCCGGCACTGCCCACTGGTTGTGTACCACATCTTGATGTATGTGTTGCAGGTATCTCTTCTACTTTGGTAGTCTGAGATGTAAAAAGAAGCTGCTTAGCTTCCATTTCGGGTGTCAAGGAGGACACTCCTGTGTCTGAGGGGTTGCCACCCAAGTCAGTTGTGGACTTGGCCTTATTTAACAAGGTACTGAATAAAGCTGGACGGAAGAGTCCCGTAAAACTTGGTGTGACCGAAAGCTCTTTCTCATCCTTTGAAAGGATGAAATCCTCCTCCCCTGAATCCACATAGTCGTGAACTGATGAAGGGGAAGAACTAGATGTCTGATAGTCCAAATTCATTTTCATAGGAAGATCCTGGGGAGGGGAGGTTGAGCCTGGTGGCTCCTGCCCCTTGATGTGTAAGAAGGTGGTTACATAAGACTGCTTTGTTGGTTGAAGGCTTGTGTAATCAGTGCCTTCATCTGTTGCAAGAGTGAGGTCTGAAGAGCCTCCGGTAAAAGCCCCGGCACAAGGGTTGTAAATGGTATTTCCTGAGACCCAGCTCCCCTGACCAGTTGGGTAGTCTGATCTTCTAAAGGTGTTGTCAGGCCAGGAATGGTCCCAGTATGTGAATCTTGCGGTCCTGAAACCGCTGTAGGGACCCTCCCTGGTCAGGACCTGATCCTGTTGGCTTTCTGCCTGTGGGGCCAGTTCTGGGGAGAGGGCCTGAACTTGAGGACTCAACTCCTGAGCCAAAAGAGGTTGGTCTGTGCTAGAGGGTAGGTGTCTACATTGAGACTTTGCCCACTCTTTATCTAGCGTCCTCTGGCGTCTAAGGGCATCTTTCTGTTCGGCCTTGGAAGCTGCACTGGCTTTGGCCCTACGCTTGCTCCAGGGTTCAGCAACAATATGCTTTATTTTTGCCGTGCACTTTCAATGTGTAGTCCGAGGTGACAGAGCCCTGTCCACCCCATTTGGGTCCATGATGCTGTGAAACAGAATGAAGAAATGCAATAAATCAGAGTGCTATAGGCTGTCTAGTCAACGTGTCCAGGTGTCCATCTGCCCCAATATATGTATCTTACAAAGGAGATAGGTGTGTCTCCCAGAAGTGAGAATGCTTAAAATGGCGTTTGTGTCGCTCCCCACCCTGCAGCTGGCTCTCTGTCAGCTCTGTCATCAGACATATGCTTAGCTGGACCTTTAAATTACCTGAGGGCTGTAATGACAGGCCCGTGCTTTCCACACACTATGTGGCAAGCACGGGGGAGGTGAAGGGGGGGAGTAGGCTATTAATTAAATCCCACCCTTTCTTAGCCTGTAGGCTAGGGCCTCCATGGTCTGCCATTTGCGATGTGCTGTTGGCCTATGTTGCCAAGTGAGCAAGCCTGCCAGAGCACCTCTTTGGCACACGCGCCAGAAAAAAACAGCCATCTGCATGTTGCAGCTCCAATCAAGCCACTGCATCTGTAATTTATGGAGCGCTACGCCCGAAAAGCAGCTAGGCGGTTTGCAGCTGATCGCAGCTCTGATTGTGCATTGGAAAACCGCCCGAGTGTAATGAGAGTCTTATGTCTCTTTCAGCTGGCAGCTCTTGCCTCAGTCCTGCCTCTGGAAAAACGGCTGTCTTAAATCATGCAGGTCCCACTCAGAGCCTTTGAAAGCGAATGTCTCTATCATATACAAGAGGCCATGACCAGGCGAACAGTGGCAGTTTGGAACGTGTGTCCAGATCCCCGCGTGTCCTATCAATTGAGTGGTCAAGAACACAGCCGTTAGGCTGTCAAAATGGCACAGCTCAGTGCTGCCCTCAGCGGTTCCAAACTGTTGTCGAAATAAACGCTGGAAGCTTGCTAGCCGGAGATTTTCCTTGTACAAAGGCTAGCAGTCTCTTGGTCCCGGCCCCCAACATGACGGGCATCACTCACAATAAGGTAGAAATCTAAAAATCCTGGATAAGCTTCTGAGAGAGAGAGAGATCCAAAGGTACACAGTTGTTTAGGTCTAGTCTTTGACTGAGAAGAAGCTGGGGGAGAGGGGGGCAGAGCTGGCCTTTTAAGCTTCGCATCTCAGTCACAGATCTAGGAAACGACAGAGTAACCCATTCATGGATCAACTCTCCACACTCAATGGAGAATTATCTTTTTCTTCACTGCATGAAAAAGTTACCTGCATCATCTTGGGGTCATAATTTCACCACACAACAAGTACTGAGGGCTCATATATTTCTTTGGCGTGAGGAAAAGCCTTTGTTGACACACCTGCTTTACAAAACTTGAGGTGATGCAGGTGTATTTAGCATGCAATTACAAATTATCTCATAAAAAGAAACCACAAAGAATCTTAACACACTGGTCTGAGGTTTTCTAAGCTATCGCCAAATAGATACTGTTAACTTTCTCTAAGGCTGAGGGAGGAAAGAACAACAAAACTATGGAAAATAGTTTTGTTTGTGGCTTAATCACTAGAGCTATTAGGAGAAAATTGCACTTGATGACAAGACCACAGGATGCCATTATCCTTTGGAGGAGATGACAATCTGCAAAGAAATTCCCATAAATACTAAATCATAAAACCTTAAGTACTGCTTTCATCTCCAACACATGTGCAATGTTTTAACATACCACTATGAATGATAATAACAGTGAACTAACATAAACATTTTCACTGACAATGCTGTGATAAAAAATTGCCCTGTCAAAACATGATTAAAATTACTTCTTGACAATATGGCTATATCAATACTTCTCTCCAGTAATTCAACGGGAACAGATGTTATTAAACCAGCCTTGTACTTGACGGCTATTAGATTTCAGGGAGAGAAAAAGGTGCTGAAGATGGATTGAAGACAGTTTATCGAGCTGAAATTCCAAATGAACACAGTATTGATTTTTGCTGACTAGGTCAATGTAAAAACTCCAAAAGGACAAAGTTAAAAAAACAACCCTACAATAGGGTAATTCCTGTTTCTTGAAGCTAGGAACAGAAAAATATTTTAGCCAAGTTCTCATACTATCCTACACAATTCCCTTAGAATGCAGTGCCTGTGAGTTATATTTAATGGCATCCTATCTAGATCTAAAATCAGGTTAAATGAAATATACCTATAAAATTCTATTACCCTATTTTTCATCAACTTAAACCAACTATTTTGCTACTTACTACAACTTCTATCCTTTATTTTTTACACCCATACGTATATGCTCATTCTTGAAAATGTAATGTATATGGAGGAAATCCATTTGAATGCAAAAAGCAACTAAATGAGTTTCATGAGAACATACTACTCTCCAGAACCTGGGTGCCAGCACAAGCTCACTAATCTGCACAATAAATAATTAACTTGGCAGAGATTAGCACTTTATGAAGCTATATAATTTTTCCACTTGTAAAATGACGCTCATTTTCCTTTTATGTCAAGCTTCTCTCCTAGATAAGACCTTGCAACATCTTACCTTGTAATTCTGAATTTCCTAATCTGGTAGCTTTGAAGCCTTCTGTCTTCTAAAATTTTCAGATATGTTGATGGGAATTTTGAGAATTGCATCTCTAACACTTAAGGAAGGCACCATTTAGGGGGAAATTGTGGTAACATGTGGAATCAAAAAGGACTTTGGAGTTCAACTATTTGTTTAAGGTAGAACCCTAAAGGCCAGATACAATTATAGCAGCCTTTCTCAACTTGATGCTCTTCACACCTATCAGAGTTTCAACCTCAGATGAGCCACCTTCAACTATAGTATCTCTAAGAGATGGAGATGGCCAGGGTCTGCTTAATTGCAGGCAATGTAAACCATCAATACAGGTCGACTTATGACCAAAATTGAGCCCAAAATTTCTGTTAAGTGAGACATTTGATAAGTGAGTTTTGCCCCATTTTATGACATTTCTTGCCACAGTTAAGTGAACCACTGCAGTTAATAGGTTAGTACCATGGTTGATAAGTGAATCTGGCTTCCCCATTATTTTGCTTATCAAAGGTTGCAAAAGGTAATCACATGACCTTGGGACACAGCAGTGTCATAAGCATGAACCAGTTGCCAAGCATCTGAATTTTGATCATGATTATAGGGCTGCTACAAAGGTTGTAAGTGTGAAAAACGGTAATAAGCCAAATTTTACTGCCATTGTAACTTTGAATGGATACTAAATGAACTATTGTAAGTCGAGGACTACCTATAATAAGAATTGTATTCTTGAAATAATTTTTTTCTGAAAAACATTTACAACCAACTTTGCCTTTTCAGTGCATTACACATCAAAAACTGTTGAGCAATTATCAGAATCTCTTTCATCCTAAACCCATAACGTGGCAAATCACAGGGCAGTTCAATTATCCATTCATATCAGGGGAGCCATAACAAATGGGAGATGCCCCCATGCTGGCAGCGTTTTCCGATGGGGACATTACCAGCACAATGTCACAAAGCCTGGCAGTTAACTAGATTGATACAAAGTGGGCTGAGGACTCTACTCTTCCATTACTTATCTATCAAAGAAACCAATAAAAGAGAATATTTGTAACTCAGGGTTGAAATGAGAGGTCCTTGCTTTCTTGCACATGTTTCATTACCCACACTAGGTACATCATAACTAGCACTGATGATGTTACCTAATTTGGGTAATGCAAGAAAACAACCAAGCTCAGAGAGCAGCAAAGAAAAGAAGGGTGAGTGTTTTTCAAAGAGTCGCCCGACAACCAGTAGCTTCTTCTACTTTCCTCTAAAAGTAATTCTGCCAGGCTTTGACAGTTACTTGTGGTTCTAGATTGTTGAAATAACAACAATCTGCAGATTAGATTACTAGGTTTCCCCATCCAACAGGGTAAATGTAGTAGTAGGTCTGATCTCTGATAACAACGAGACAGCCTACCTAAAAGAGATCAAGAATCTAGAGAACTGGTGTCTGGAAAACAAGCTCCTTCTTAATGTCAG
>JANHFJ010001675.1:322349-337431 GCA_032468195.1 Cerberus rynchops
TGGCTGCGTAAGCATTTCATTGCATATTGTACCATGTATGATTGTGCATGTGACAAATAAAATTTGAATTTGAATTTAAATGGCATTCTCTACATTCTTTGCACTGTTTCTCTGTTAGCTGCGTCAATCTCCCATGCAGAGAACAGGCAGGCTTACAAGTCTTTCTGGTTTCTGCAGATCTCTCTGTGAATTATATCACACTCCTAGTCCAACTTCTTGAATTTTAGTATCAACCATACAGAGGCTTGTGGAAGCCCATAAATAAAGATTGTAACTATTTGTGCAATTGAATATTCCTGAATCAGATAGGTTGTTAGCAGTATATCTGATCCTACTGACTGAGCATTCTGGAACTTCCATATTATTTTTTAAAACAAATCTAGGTAGCTTACCACAGCTATGCTAAAACAACTTTAAACTTCTTCAAAAATCTGTTTTCTATTAAAATTAACTTCCCTCAAAATCCTACAGAGGATAACCGTTTTCACCAACTTCCTGAAAAATAAAAGGGTGAGTGCTACCCCTCTCAGGTAATAATCTGAGTGACATGAATGCCACTGAGAATGTATTTTCCATTTAATCTCTCTAAAATGGAGGACCAGCAGCAAGCAGATTCCATCTGGACAAGGCAGTCCCAAAGATAGCTAAGGGTCCGAGCCACATAAACTTTTAAAATCAGAATTTTGAATTAGGTCCATTAACCTACTGACAACCAATGCAACTTTTGGAATATACTGTAGATGCTGAAGTAACTAGCACTGGTTAGCAGTGAACAGTTGAGTTCTGTGCCAGCTGTAGCTTCCAAATCATCTTCAAAGCCAACCACATCTAGAACAAATTACAACAGTTTAAAAACTACCCACAAATTACTGTCTTTGATATCTTCAGGTCCAAGAACAAGGGCAACTGGTGGATATGTTGCTGCAGCTACCAGACAAGGCTCTTGGCTACAGCTCCTACCTGCAGTTCTAGCAGGAGGTCAGAGTCCAGGAGAACTTCCAAATTCAAATTCAAATTCAAATTTTATTTGTCACTTACACAGCTGTACCCAGTACAGTGTGTAGTAAAATGCTTGGGTGAGCTATAACCTTATAAAGAACAATACACAAAGTTATCATGGAACCAGAGGTTTCTTTTATCGTGTGCTGTAATTTAGTCTTAGTTTATTTCACCCCATTAGACCTTTCACAACATCCAGTACTAAGACTTCCACCAAATTTCCTATTTGGTATAGGCTCTAAATGTAAAATGAACATCAGCATATGGATATCAGGTTCCAAACTGAGGGGTTTTTACACAGATGTTAAAAAAGACAAGAGAAAAGGCCATCGCTGGGGGGGCGGGAACTGACTATGGATGACTAAGGGCTTGATCTCTCCTGACCTAATAACATCGATTGGGACACTTTACTCAGGAATCTGAACAAAAAAAAGTTACAAAACTGTGCCTCCAATCTCCATAACCTCACAGAAAATCCAACAAGAGACCATGGCTGATGGTTCTGAATGCTGCTGCTATCTAACCAGATGAAATGTACAAATTCCTACATCAATTCAATGCATGTTTACAATCATCATCTTTTTTTAAAGTAGTTTATCATTTAGGGGGAAAATTGGAGAGGCAGCTAAGTTATTAGTCATCAAATAATTCTCTCTGAAATGCTTTGGCTATTAGCATATCTGCTTGATTCTTTTTCCTGTCTCTGGTGACTTATTTTGTGATAAAGAAGGGAAAAGCACATGCTAGGTTCTGCTGGAAAAAAAAACAATTTCCCATTTGGTCTTCCTATTTATCTGATTTTTTTAAAAAAAACATAGCCAGGAAAGAAATAGCAAACCCAATAGCATTTTAGAAATCTTTGAATCACTAACTACCCTCTAGCAATCTATTTGGTTCTTATTTTCTCAGCTGAAATTAGATGGACAGTTCAGCACTGCTTAGCCTTCATGTTAATAATACAGTACTTTCTAAAAAAAATATAAAGCTAATGTTTTTTTAGATAAGTAAAATATCATTAAAATGTTTTGCTAGTGGAAAAAAGGCTGCTGAGAGATTCGTTGCTTCCACAGGAGTTCTCCTAAGGGCAGAATTCAAAAGATATTGTATAACTATTCCGTATTTCCCTTATTAATAGTTCTTTTGGCAAGAAAGCAGTTGTACCAGTAGAAAAATATGTTCGGACCCTTCCCACCCACAAATTCTATAATTAGGCTAGACATTCCAGAACAAGCTTTGTCCTAGACTTTCTTTAGTTATGTCATCAAATGTTTCTTCTACATTTTGGGAATCAAAAGTTAGAGCTCCTGGCTAAATTTGGATGCTGCCTCTAGTCTACAATTTACAGGTAAAATTTCCTTCCATATGTAGCATGAAATAATACAGATCACATTTATAACCATGGTGAATATAGCTCTCTTTCACAATTCAAGCAAAAGGACTTGAGCCTATAAAAGCCTTAGAATTGGTACAACCTTCTTAAAAATATCCCATTGGGAAATATATTTATCAAAACTGTATTTTTAATAAAAGCAAAGACGACTTCCAATCATGATTATGGTATTCCACTGGTAACCAACCAAATTCAGAATTCCTGGGGCTATCATGTCTATTAACCAACAACGTATTTATCCTTATGATAAATTGCAAAAGAGGAAGACAGGCTAAAGCAGGGGTGTCAAATATTATTTCATTGAGGGCTGCATCAGGTTGTGTTTAACCTGGGGGGGGGACATGGCCAGCTCGACATCACTCATGTTGGGAGGGGACCTGAGCGCTCTGCCAGTGAGAACAGGCTCCCAAGCTCAGTTTTCAGCTGCCAAAATCTTCTGCAACCTTCTGCCAGTGAAAATGGAGTGTACAGCCCTTCCAAGCTCCATTTTCACTGGCAGAGGGTTGCAGGAGGCCGTTTTGCAGCCGTAAACGGAGCTCAGGAGCCCATTTTCTCTGGCAGACGCATCATGGGCCAGTCCTTTGCTGTTTCCACCATGACCCCACAGGCCAGATCTAAGTACCCCATGGGCCACATCCAGTCCCCAGGCCTTGAGTTTGACACCCCTAGGCCAAAGGGCACCAGTGCTTTCTTGCATGATCACTAAACTGCAGATTCATGAAAGTTGTTCTCAGGAGAACCAGAGTCATCCTGCATAGCAGAGAGAAAGGGAAAGAATTTGTTCCCACTGCAAATAAAAATCTTTACAGTACTTTTTTCTTCAAATGACTCAGTGGATGACATTCCTTTTAGGATGGTGTAAAACATTGCCTCGTATTTTAAAAAAGTACAAACATTCCTTCTAAGTCTACTAGGGATCTAGCAAATTTCTCTTATGGGAAAAAAAATCATGTAACCAGAACTCCAGCCTGTTCCTTTTTTTACTACCTACCCTCACTCTATGTGTCGAAGAAACATACAGAATTAGCCATGAAGAACTTATATCTCAAAGAAAGGTATAATCATGATAGTTCTAAAGAATAGTACGATTACTTCAAACTTGCCCTATTCATTAGGATATGGCATTACTTAATAAACTGAACCGAGTTTTCCCTCCTCCACTAGTGAGACTACTTATGACTGTTGTGCTCTTTCCTGACAAAACTAGTGACGTACCTTGCTGCCACATAATCACACACAGCATATTATTGGTGAAAATTCACTATTGATTTCTGTATCTATGCCAAATGAAAGAATCAGAACTTGACTGGTAACACCTGTGCCTTGCATGAAACTGCGTCAATCTGGAGGTTTAGGGACTAATGACTCAGTGTATGTTTCTATAATGCATAATTTGAGCTCTCATTCCATCTTACACCTATCTTCAGCCCCAGAAAAATATTGCTTTTCCATTTAATTTTCATCATTAATATGTTCTAAAGGTTAGACTGCATTTGTCTTAGTGTCTTGAAATTTAAGGTTTCCCAAATGTTTAAAATGGTGAGACCATTCTATTCAAATTTCCACTTTATTTATAAGCCAAGTTGTGGAAAATTTATTTTTAATAAATTGAGGAGGCATTTGTCAAATTATGCCTAATGGAACACCATCGCCTTTGGGCTGGAGTATTTAAAAACAAGAGCCAGATAATACTTTCTCTGGTAATTAGAAGAGGGTCAGTAAAAGTGTAGAGAAAGAAAAGGAAGTAATATCCAAAGTACCCTGCAAAACTGATTGAGTTCTCAGTATAAATTACATTTCAGGTGCTGGGGAAGTCCTAGACTAGCTGTATCTGTAGTTTAGAATTTAAATCTGAAGCACCAGAAGAACCACATAGAAAACTGGAGTGGCTTTATCATAATGGGATCACAACAGTCTGTAGCTGTATAGCCTGAAGTGGGAGCATACTCTGGTTGTGGGGGTGGGGCTTGATAAATTCACTGAAATAATGAATAAGATTCCTTCCATAGTCAGTCATAGAAATGTATTATTACAGCACTTTGCTGTTCCTGTCCTCTGAAGGGCCATAATGTAAACCAGGCACCTTGTTTACACAGTAGTTAATCCTTCAAAGAACAGGAAGAACAAGACATATAAAGGTCTTTCCACCACTAGGAATCTTGTATCTTGTTTCAATACACAAACACACACAAATTCAACACTATATTAGCAAAACAGCATTTACTAAAGCCTATAGATTGTTTTTTTTTTATTAATTTCAGACAGACATCTAACCTTTTCATTGTACACTATTTATTGATCTCTATTTCAAGAATCCAAGGAAACTCCAACACTTCAGAAGACTGCAGTTTATGCAGTATGGATTATGAAGATGTGTATAGTCAAATTTCCTGAAACCTGAGTGCAAATTGAAAACGTATCACTGTATAGTAAAAGATTATTATTGAATATGGATGAAGTATTTCTTACAAAATCCATATGGTTCAATAAATGTTTCATATGATGCTTGAATCTGATCCTGTATAATATAGTATCAGTTGGTCTTTATTAATATGGTGCTTGCTATGTTTAATCTTGTTTTCACTCTCCTTCACCTCTTGGTTGCTTTTCACTCCACTTTTCTTTGGGGGAATTTTCAATTTTACGCCTGTTTATTTCAGCCTACAGAAGTTTCCAAGCTGAACAGCAGGCCCTCTGCTGGAGAGTAACAAAAAGAGACGAGACCCAGTAAAACTATTTTTAAAATCTCTTTCCATACCTAGGCTTAAAAACTTCGTGTTCAACAGGAGTTGTAAAAACATTGCAGCAATTAAGTAACTTGGAAATTAGAATTATTGAAAGCTTCTTAGTGAAATAACAGGGCCAATAAGAACAAGTTGATCAATTAAACTCCCACTCACTGAGAAGACACTGTCAGTAAACACAACTTTCCTACCCTCAGAGATGAATCATTGGGGCAGTCTTTTGGCTCTATCTTCAACTTTTTAATCCAACTTTTGCCAAGTGTTGATGAATAATAACAGCAATAATGAAGAATACTGGTTTTTCCCCAGAATCACTGGGCGTTTTGTGATCAGTATTCTCTCTGAATGTCCCCATTCAGCAGTACTTCCTAAAACATCTGTCTAGAAATTAGATAAACTGGCAGAATGGAAGTCAATTTCTTTAACTTCTCTCTAGACAGCACAGAACCAACCAAAGCTTCAGGACAACTTAGGACAATCCTGAACTTGGTAGCCCCGAACATTTTCAGTTTGAATCCTCAACCCTGATAAAGGGATTTATCAACAAGCACAAAGCCTAAATGTGCTTAGAGACATTTTTCCCTTGTTTATTTCTTTTAGCACTGATCACAGAAAGAATCTTGGTTTTTTTCTCATTGGATTGCTGAATAAACTGCTAGTAGAAAAACTGGGCAAACTCAAACTTGAAGTAGGTTCCTACAAGCTCTTAGCAGGACGGGTGAGTGGCCTACACTGAGGAGAAAGGAACATAAAATCAATGTAATGAATCTCTTTATGAAAATTGCTTAGAATGTCAGAATTCAGTGTAGAACAGTCGTTTTCGAACTCAACTACTTCACTAATGTTGCTGAAATGCAAATTAGTAGGCAGAGACCAGTTTTTAATGCAAAAAAAACATCATTAATAAGATCAGTTACGGAATCCCAAAGGAGTTTGCAAGGCTTGGAAAATCAGCCTAAAAAAAAAGAAGCACAAAGTGAGTTCCGTCACAGGAGACATTTACACAGGCCCAAATTCCTGCTCCACTTGTCATTCAGCTTGAAGCCACAAGATGTAGGCTATTTAGTTCTGCTGGAGCAGAATCTAATTCTGCCGAGTGGGCAGATTAAAAGATATTAGCCTGGTGGAGGTTCCAAGCTTAGTCCTGGCACGTCCTCTCACAATAGCTGGTGGTCATAAATGGCTTCTCCTTTTGCCTTAGGCCCAGGGTAGCAGCTGCCAGCCAGGGAAGGCACTATTGAATTTGCTGACTTTTTGATCCACAAATACTTCAGGCTCAGAATTAGAAGTGATGAACAATCTGGGGAAGGAGCCAGAATGCCAGCAATGTCTTTTCGTAGAAGCACCTTAATCAGATTGACCACCCCTAGCCCTGAAATAGAAAAAATTGTCTGCTGGAAAACTGAAGTACAGTATTGAAGTGTTTCACATGGAGAACTTACAATAATCTCTTCTGCGCAGGAACCAGTGAGAAAGAACTATTTAGTCAAGAATGGGAGAATCTCCTTTTAACTGGGGATTTTTCCCACATTCCTTGGGGGGCTCTCATTAGAAGGAGAACTCCTTCGTTTGGTGGACTTGCTTCTTTTTTTAAAAAAAGGGGGGAATAATGAAAGATGCATTTATGAGGACAATCGCTGAGTCCCAGCAGCTACATTTTAGAAATAGATAATGTACCTGTTGATTCTGTGAGCAGTTTGCAAATCCCTTCAGAAGATGACTAACACCTGCTCTGGGTTCATACTGCACATAATTTTAAAATAATTAGCTGGGTTTAAATGTTAACCATTAAGGCAGACTAGCCCCAAACCTACTCCTTCAGGCAGAGCAGAAAATTAGTGTTCCCAGACTATTTAAGGGGAGCAGGAATCAGGGAAATTATTATGAAAATGATAGCATTTTCATTTAACAAGCTGCTGTTAGGTATGACAGCCTATTATTAACATTCTCATGCCTTCCAAACAGCTACAGTATTACCTGTAGCAGCAATTCTTGCTACCTAGTGAGATGGCCCTATTTTGTTGGAGTAATCCTCTCTTTTGTTTTAATAGGGTTTTAGGCCCTGGTTCAAGGATCTTCTGAATAAGTTAGTTCTACATTTAGAACCCTTTATAACTCACCTATCGCTTCTGCCCGATTTAAAACAAAGTATTTTGAATAAGTATGCCCAAATTAGTTTGCACTTGACAGAAATAAGTTAGTTCCTGTTCCACAAGGGGACTACTGCTTAAGTAGACATCATAGTGAGCACTCAAAAGGAAGCAGAGTCTTTAAGAAATAGATATCTTCTAATTGCTATGTTAAGAGTTCCTTCAAATCTTCTACATTTTTCTCATTTTATTCTAGGCTGTTGGTTATTGCTGCAGGCTTCCTTCTCATGAGAGATCACTTCTTTTGAGAAAAAAGACGTAAACATTTGTGTATTGGGCCTAACTTCTCAAGGAAGAGCAGCTCATTCCTATTAGGATTAACATCTACCAATCATAACACTTCTCAGTAACTTAACATTAATATCTAATGCAGTTTTTCTCAACCTTGATGACTTTAAGATGCAAAGCTGGCTGGGGAATTCTGGGAGTTGAAGTCCAAACATCTTAAAGTCGCCAAGATTGATAAACATTGATCTAATGATTTATAGTATTTCTATGGAGAGAGTGTCCATAAGATATACATAAAAGGACATGTATGAAATTTGCTATTATCCTTAACACTCAAAAGTCTCTTTATTTTTAAAAGTGAACATTATACATAAGAGGTGCATCTCTAAAAACCAAATGTAATGAATTCACTTTCATTTTATAGATTAATGTATTTAACCTTTGTGCATATGCATATATGTGCACTGTAAAAGTTCATTCCGAATCCTGGAAATTGATGTTTTTATTTTTAAGGAAGTTTTTACTGATTGTTGATAGGGAAAAAGCCCTCTCTGCCCCAAAACCAGACTCAAGCAAAGAGTTCAATTTGTTTTTCAATTCATATGTTTACAATTTTTATCTTCAGTATCACACTTAGACATTTTACAGCTGAAGTAACAACTCAGAATAAGAATATAATATATAATGCCATGTCTATCAGCTGTTTGTGGACATTTCATGGAAATGAAAGGCAAATTACAAGCAGCCTGTATAACCAAACTATGCTGATGAACCGCACACCACAATTCCAAATATATGTGAGAGAAAGCTTTGGTGTTGGACAAGTTAATCTGTTGTAAAAAGCGTAAATTAAAAAAATATATGTATCTGAGTATCATGCCACCCATTTTTTATATCTAGCAATAAAATAAATATGAATATATCAGACAGCAGCAACAAATTGAACACTACTTGAATAGCTGGAGAGGTTCCCATAGCACTGAAACTCTTCAACTTTAGCATCATGTGTTATAATTTTGGACATATACACAGCTCGTCCAGTAAAGCAGGGGTCCCTAACCCTCTGGCTGCAGCTCATTTGGAACAGTGCTGCGGAAGCAGTGGGCAAGTGGATGCGCACACGCAGCTCCACTTCCATGAGTGGCAAGCACTTGTGCACAAAGCTTCCTTTGCGCAAACAGTGAGTACTCATGCTCATGCACAAAGCTCCATTCGCTGCTCACAAATGGAGTTATGAGCCTGCTACTCACACAGAACTATCCCATCCCCTCCCACTGGTCTGCCATGCTAGAAAGATTAGGGACCACTGTGCTAAAGAATCCCATGCTAAGAGAAAAATATTACACCTCAGAGCCAGGTCACCTTGCCATGAACATTTTAGGCATCCCTATACCACTGATGATAACTAAGTGTTGTACCTTTCACTTTTTTATACATTGCTTCCAATATCTCTAAGACCTCTAGATTTCAATTTGCATTTAATCTAATTTTGTCAATAAAACATGAGGGAAAAAAGGAGCAGGAGACAGTAAACCAATGAATTCAGCTCAGTGTCATAGAAGCACTTATTGTATTATCATCAACCATATCATTCTTCTGGACTGAGTGGAAGACACTGGATTATAGTAATTTCAGTCACATTCACATGACTTTTACATTATATAGTCCATCTTGTTTCCTGTATTATTTACTTTCAATCTTTGATGACAGGAAATTCTGCATTTCTTCTTTCCTCCATTTAACAAAAGGAATGACAGAGGCAATATTTGAGATCTTGTGTACGGTATAAGGGCCTAAAAACGGAAGCTGAATCCTGGCCAGATTTCCAAAATTTGATTACATACACAACTCAGAGTGGATATTACATAGCCTCTACAAGTTGATGAGCTAGTATAATTCCAAGAAATTCCAGTCTGCATGGTCAGTACAGAGAACTTAGAATAACTTTATTGTCATATTGTCACTTTGAATGTACATTGATTGGCATACATTAAAATGAAATTTCGCTGCATACAGCTCTCAAAGGGTCACCACCTCCAATATATACTAAATATGACTAAATAAATAGTATGTATATGCCCACATAGATTATATGACACAGAGAACAACACAGTCTAGGGCACCTGGGAGTAACTTCTGGAAGACCACACATTTAATTGGTAACATGGAACCTCAAAAATTAATTACTTCTATGGTTTTGAAGAATTGTTTGTAGTTTGGGTGTTTCAAATGACCAAAGTTGCAAGATAAGTTGATCACAGTTATTTCTGTACTGCTGTAATGCATTGCATGTGAAGCTGCTGTGGAAATGTTTCCTAATTGTTAGTTCAAATACAGGTGGAAGACTGCGAATTGGGTCAGAACTTCTAGATCTAGCAACAAGAAGTATATCTTGCCATGCCTTGAACTTCAGGATAGTTTCTGAAGAAAATGAGTGATAGGATTGATCTTTTCAGGCACAAATGATATGATGGCTGGCTCACATGAGCCTCCCCCAAAGTTATGTTTGCCATCTCAAAACCTTTCCAAGTGCTTTCTGATGAATATAGACAGGCAGTAACTGGAGGGTCTTCTCTACTGTCTTGCATTTGGATTGGTCTTCTCAAGCAGGTTTAGTGTGAGAATTGGCCAGCCTGCTTTCAGTATCACACTAAGACTTTCTAATTGCTTATTTTTTCTAGTCTATCAGCTAGTTGGTTTTAATCTGGTGGTTTTTACTGTACTCCATGGTTTTTGTAGTTTCATTTTATAGTCTTCTGCTGTATTGTGTTGCTCAATTATATTTATGTTGTTATCAGTGTTGAATTTGTTTTATGATTTCCAAAGCTACCCTGAGATTCCAATGCCTGCAAGGAAGCATATCAATAATCATAGGATGAAAATGTCATTCTGAGAGATATTGTTTGACATCATTCAGCAATCTATAATGTCTTTTTAGAGCTTCCCGTGTTAATCCCAGAAGCCACGCACCTTCCATCTAAAACCAAGAGTTTTTGCTAACTAAAGAACAGCTGCTAGAGGGATTTGCTTTCATTTACCCAACCATCCTAGAGAAAAGTACAAAGAATTAACATAAGAATGCATAACAAAGCATCTTCCAGAGGTTACAACCAGATCAGACTCAAATTATTCTACTTTTGCACATTATGCAAAGACCTAGACATCAGGAGAAACTCCAATGCTGGAATAGGTAGAAGAAGAGGATGACCAATAGTGAAGGATGGACTAAATTAAAACAGTGATGAGTGCACTGTTACAAGACCTGAAAGACCTGGTATATAGGGATGAATTGTCATGGAGAAAATCTATCTATGTGGTCACTAAGGCTCAACCACAACTTGATAGTACATAATCAATCAAAGATGGTACAACCACTATATCCCGAATCTTGAGTATGTTAAATATGGGTCATGGGAATTAAGGCTGCAGTAAGATCTGGATAACATATTGCTCAGTTCAGCTTTAATGGATTCTGACATTGTAAAATCTAACAATAGCATGCTTTGTTTTTATTAAGAAATTAATGCATATTGATTGCTATGATTTTTACAGTGCTACAGCAATGCTTGATGTTTTGGTTCTATGAATAACTTCTAATCTAAGTTTCCCCAACCTGGCATCCTCCTGATGTGTTAAGATTGTAACTTCCACAATTTTCAATCAATATGCCTTTAGAAGCAATTTTCTCACTATATCTAGAGGGCACCAAACTGGGGAATTCTGTTTTAATCTTTCTGAAATATAAAACAAGCTGTTTTTGTGACTTCAATAGCAAAGATATTTTCTGTATCTAGCAGATACCTATATTTATGATTCTAATTTCTCTTTTGTATTTTTAACTTTTATTGTTCTTAATTCTCTGATTAATCAGAAACTTATTAATAAAAACATAAATGATTATTAAGATATGGGGACAGACAGAAGCATTACTGACTGTGTTTAAATTAGAATAGCAATGAATAAACGTACCTATGACAAGCTTAGTTCACTATTCAGAAAGTAACCATGCCACTTTAGAAAGTGACTGTAGCAAAGGAGAATCAAGTTACTTCAAGATATTACATTTATAACAAGAGTGCAAATTTCCAATTATTTAGTAAAGATTTTCAAAGATGGTAAACTCCACTATTAGCAATGAGAAAAAATATTTCTGCTTCTACGCACAACTTTTAGCTGAAGAGAAGTACATCTATTCTTAAAGGTTAGCTAAAATACAGTGTTGCTACTAGTACTGTCCTATTCTCCTCAATATTTATGCAGTTACTCTATAGGCGTCTGACTATTTATGTTGGTATTCATCTTGATTCGGGAATAAGCAACACTGTTGGACAGGTGGACATATATCATAGTCAAATGGCTATGATAGACATGATGTGTAGTATCAATATAGATCAAATGTTAACCCTCTTATTCTTTCAGGATGCTCCCTACCACCTTACTGTAATTTATTTTTCTTGGCTCAGTTTCAAACTAGGTACTGAGTTGCAACTATCCATCATTTTTTTAAAAATTTCCAAGAGTATCTAAAGAGCTTGTAAGATGATTATAAAGCAGTTTAAAATAAAAAATAAGAAAAAATCGATATACAGTATGCTAAGATAATGATATCAACCTCTCATTATCAAAAGAGCCGAATTTTTTTCTTTTTTTAAATTATTCTACGCTAACACTAGAAATTTTAAATGAAAAATGTGGGTTGCTATCTATCAAAGGAACACCTGTATCATGTTCCTATTTCATTCATTTTAACTTCATATCAAAAAAATTAAACAGAAATTAAAGCCAACTTTTAGTTCCAAGAGCCATGCTACATCAACCAACAAGAACTTCAAGAGGTATTGTGGATTAAGATCATGGATTTCACCAGTCAAAAGAAAGCATGTTTTCTACATTTTTCATAGGCATTAGACGAGACAGTTTCAACAGGTGCAACTTTTCTCCTTGTTGTATAAATGGTAAAATTCCTTCATGTTTTCTATACCAAAGTATCATAATAAGATGATTAGTAACTACCTAAAGATACATTCTAATGATAATATTATGGAACAAAATGAATGAAAACAAATAGTACTGTATTCAATTAACAATCCAAAGCCTTAACTTTTAAGTTTGGTCTTATTTTTGGTGAGCTTTGTTATTAAGTGTTATTGCAGGCATTAAGTTTAATGACTCCTGAAGGAGTAATCTTTTTTTCTTTTTTGCTAGTCAAAGGCTATTGTGCATAAGATTTAAGATCATTTATTAATAGAACTACATTCAAAGTTTGATTTTTTTAAAAATCTGATTAAGGACATAGTCAATCTCCAGAAACTCAAACTTCAAATGCAATTTTCATAAACTAATTTCAATATATATAGTCATGCTGGTTTGAAAAATCATTAAATTAAGAATTGCCTATTTCAATATTTTGACAAATCAATAGAAGATGGACATTTGCTTGTGTACGATATTTTTAAAACTTCAAGAATAAAAAGTAAAGAGATAAATTCATACTCAGACATAACATTAATAACACCCGAACTAAGGCAAAAGAAAGCAAAGCTAGTACTACTACTAATAGGTACCTTGCTACAATCTCACATCATTTGGAGCACTACTTGAACACCATCAGCATTGCCAAAACTCGCCATGAGTTAATTGCAAGACAGTTTTACTTGGAACAGCTTACATCCTGCAACCATACCTTTAACACCATCTAATGACAACATCTGCTTATCCCAGGCCCTTGAGCAGGGCTTTTGACAGGTGGATGATAACTCCAAATGCAACCAAACCTCTCTGGCTGTGACTGTGTGACCAACCATGATAATAACAACATCAAATCATGTAAAGAAACAATTTCTGGATACTGTTGAGTTTTTTTCAGTAAAAATGTTATTAATTAAACTCTGAAGTAAGGAAGGAAAGGAAAATACTGAAAGGTAAAACAATGCTTAAGAAAAGTGGGGATAATACAGTCCCATTCCAAGGAAGGAGAGACCAGTGATATGGCAGGGGAAAGATAACCAATGAAAGATAGCTGAGGGACAAATGGACATGGGTAAGGAATTATTTCAGAACCATTTCTGGATAACGAAACAATAGTCCTATTAAAGTATTCATAGTTCCTTGAAAAGAAGGAAAATGTATGAGTGGCGAAAGAGGGGAGGGCATAAAGAATATGCAGGGCTGACTGCACAGTGAGTGTCAGTATGCTGCTCTAAAGTCCACTGTGATAGAATAGAAGGTATTATTGGAGCATCAAGAAGGGTTTAGGGGATTGGGGAAGACAGCACCAAGAGAGAATATGAGTATTTCCAAGAGATCTAAAAAAGGACACTGAATGGTGACAAAAAAATAAATAGGTAGAAAAAAGTTTCTGGGTGGAAGATTCAAGAATAGGACAAAAGGCACAGGTGAAAAGTTGGCACTAAGTGTTGGGGAGGGGGGACAGAACAGAAGGAAATACTGGAAAGAAGAGACAAGGGTACCAAATGATAAACTGGATAAGCAGGTGGTTTTTGCTAAGAAGAAGGGATAATACTCTTAAAAAATGGTTCAACTTGGACTAATCTGATTGGGCATTAGGCAAGGGAAAAGGTGTATTGGGGGAGGTGCAGATGAGAGCATGGAACAATTGGGAGCCACTTCTAGCTTTCAAGTCAGATTCTGTCCCTTTACTGTCTTTCCTTTCTGGATTTCCCTGTTCAAAGGACTGAAGGTCCCACCCAGCAACACCAGTTCTCACCCACAATCTGCCTAGAAAACTGCCCAGTTTGTGAAGGAGATCTAGGTGTCCCCTAGGGCAGAAAAAGAGGTGTGAACAGGGAGGAGGAGGAACAAGCTTCATCCCAAAATAGAACAGAACAGAGGAAAAGGCTCCAACATACATACATACATACATACATACATACATACATACATACATACATACATACATACATAATTTCACTCTCCCCATCCTTCAGTCATCCCACATAGAAATGTGACTGAGAAGGGGGGGCGCCCGGAGCAGGACCCATTACTTGGGAAGCAAGTTGAAGCCTTATAAAAAGGGACCATCTCCTCTTTTTGTTAGCAGGGAGCCTAAAGAAAAAGGCTGTTCCACTCACCACCAACTACCTCCACACGCACACACGCACACACACACAGGGAGAGGAGGGGGGGGGAAAAGGATGGCGGCACAAGAAAACAGCAGAGCAGCAACGAGGAGAACGCTTTCGGAAGGAATGCCTACCGCAGGCAAAGTGCAAGGCTGTGAGGGAATGCAGGGAAGAAGGGGGCAGGCAAACCGGGTGGAAGAAAACGCCTCCGAGAAGGGAGGCAAGAGCAGCCCGCGTATCCGCGGGCGGGCACGGAGGGGCGGGAGCGATTCGGTAGCAGAGGATGCAAAAGACGAGACGCCCCCGAGCAGCCCGTCGGGAGCAGGGAGAGTTGGAGAAGGTAAACAAGAGCCACGCCCCCTACAGTCCTCAGCTCCACCGCGCAGCTCAATCGCAGCCGCTGCCTGTACATTTCCATTCCCGAATCTCTCTGGATCCCCCAGCGGCGTGACTCTCCTCCTCGCTCCCGCCCATTACCCCCCCCCCCCC
>JANHFJ010001675.1:473089-486317 GCA_032468195.1 Cerberus rynchops
GTGGGTGGGAGTGGGAGGAGAAATACACCGGGGGGGGGAGATGGGGAAGCGAGGAGGCCCGCCTGACAATTCGGGAAAAGGATCCTCGGTTGGAAATGCACCGCGATCCAGCAAGGATCCGGAAGAGCTGTCGGGTGGGATCGCGGCTGAGCACCGATCGCGGAAGGCTCCGATTGCGGAAGGCTCCGCTGAGATGAGGAAGCGGGTGCGGGCCAAGAGGGCGCTGGGACGAGCGCGGGCTGGGGATCCACCGCAAGGGGCGCCGTCCCGGCGGGAGGAAAGAAGAAGCGGCGGCAGCGAAGGTGGAAGCGGAGGAGTACAGCTGCCCAGGGAAGGCAGAGCGGGGTGTGTCCCAGGGTCAGGTGCAATTGTAAGAGACGGGGCTCTTGCCGGCCAGGCTGCCCGCTCTGCAAGCCCCGCCAGGTACCCCTGAGGAGGTGTTTTTTCTTCTTTTACTCGCGGAGTAGCCGGTGTGGCTCAGTGGATCGCTTCCCCCGCCGGTCCTGCGCCCCCTGTCGCATCGCCCGCTCCTCCTCCTCCCTCCCACTAGCTCTTAAAATGGCGCCTTTCTCCGAAAATAATGCTGCTCGGAAGTCCCTTGTGCTCGGCGGGCGGGTTTTGATGCACGGGCGAGTGATGGAGGGAGACATTTGATCAAGACGCCGGCGAGAAGAAAAGAGAGGAGCCGAATGTATTGTTCTAAATCCTCGCCCTTCTTCTCGGCAGTCCCAACCTCGCTCGGATCGAGAGGATTCAGCGATTAATTATTATGCGGTCGGAATATCGTTGATCGTGATTTATGTCCGTAGGTTGTAATTTTACACCGCTTCCTTGACATTTTATTCCACTGAACTTAATGGACGAGTAAACCTACAGAAAAGCATTGTTGGAATAATGGGAGAAGAAAAGTGAATCAACCTGGAATCTGAGTATTTCCTTGTATTGCAGTAGCCTGTCATGATGAATCAGTTAAATTGGATTGTAACGTTTGTTGTCAAATTCCTTCTTACTAAAATGCAATTGATTTTTTTAATGATGCATTTGAATACCATTCATTAAATTACATTAACAAATGGTATTCAAATAATTAATTTATTACAGTAACATCACATTAACTTTATTGCATTAAACTTAAATGACAGCAGGAGAAGGGACACTTTTTCTCATCACATAGTGTTTCCACACTCTTTCAGCCCATATCACTTCACAGGGTTGTTGTGGAGAAAATAGGAGGAGGAAAGGATGTTGGATATACAGGTATTCACTGTCTTGAATTATTTCCAAAAATAGGTGGAATACAAATTAATTAAATAACTATTGTATTTAATTCAAGTTTAAATTTAGGATTATGGTTTTAGGTAAGTACTTTTGGCTAGAAATATATCTGATGAGACTTGTGTAGTGATCTGGTAATTTTCATTAGATCCATAAGTTTTTTAATGTTTAATATTTAACCTTCAGTGACAAAGCAGTTAAAAATTTAAGTTATACGCTTTTTGATATAAATTAAAGGTAGTCCTCGACTTACAACCACAATTGAGCCCAACATTTCTGTTGAGAAATGTGTGAGGAATTTGTTGAGTTTTGCCCCATTTTATGATCTTCCTTGCCACATTTGTTAACTGAATCATTGCAGTTGTTAAGTTAGTAATACAGTTCCTAAGTTAATATGATTTCCCCATTAACTGCTTGTCAGAAAGTCGCAAAAGGGACTCGTGTTGACCCCAGGACACTGTGATCTGCGGTCATAAATGTAAACCAGTTGTCATGCATCTGAATGTAAATCATGTGACCATGGGGATGCTGCAGTGGTCAAAAGTGTGAAAAATTGTCACAAGTCATTTATTTTTGTAACTTTGGTCACTAAATGAACTGTTGTAAGTCAAGGACTACTGTATTACTCAGTTATAGAAGTCTGGAGATTCTCAAGTCATCCAGATCATGGTTATTCCAGAATTGCTTTTTCAAATGGCAGCCGGACTTTGTGTGATACTAAATTGTGTGTTTCATTGGAATCAATGGAAGGAACTTAAACTTTAGAGTTTTAGTTGTAATAACTTTATGGTAAAAACATTTAATTGTTTGAGTTAGCAACCTGCAAGCCAAGTCCATTATCAAGAAACCATTTTGGTCTGTATTTACTCAGTTTCTTGATAGGCTTGCTAAAGTAGCCTTGTATGCAACTACTGCAATGTTAAATGTTTTCAGTTCTTTCACTTTACGTGCTAAGCATGCTATATTTTACATGCAGTTAGTCCTTTACTTACAACCAGCTACTTAGCGACATTTGAAGTTGCCAAAATCTCCCTGGGTGCATTTACAGCCCAGTTCTGATGGCTGCTGCCAGTCATGTGACTGCATGTTGGGTGCTCAGCAGTTGGCCTCCATTTTCACCATTGTCAATGCTCACAGTCATGTGGCCACACTTTATTATGTTTTTTTCCAAAAACTGGAAGTAAATGCCACTTTTTGGCAAAACTGCCCATAGTGAACCATTGGTTTGCTTAACAGTGCAAAAGTTGTAAAACTGGGTTGTTGGTTTTGTGACCATCACAACTTACAAAATGATAAGCAAGCTCCATTACAATTGTAAGCCAGAGACTATCTATACTAAATTACTTTAGAAATGGTAGAAATTCAGTTTTGAAATATACAAAATTTGGGGTGAAGGTTGGAGATTGTCCAATACATTGACATATTAATAGTAATGAATATAACAGGTAATGGAGGATTTATTTTAATGTTGCCAATCCTTCCTTTGTAGTTTATTTTTGGGACATGCATACATACCTGTGAAAACATTCAGAAGTGCTTAATATACATTGAATTTGCAGCTCACTAATTATGAGATGCTGGTTTTAACTGGTATTTGAAGCTACTATTTTTCTAGTTTTGTTAAGAGTTAGATGTTAAATATGGCAAATGAATCCTTTCCATACATGGAGCAGTCTACCTTTGATAATAAAGAATTTGGAGAGAAAAATTAAGATTGTCCTTGTTTAGTGACTATTCACAGTAACAGTAGTGATGAAAAAAAGTATATAACCAATCTTCACATTTACAATCCTTGTAGATGTGTAAATCAAAGAAAAGCATAATCACAGTTTCATTTAGGAACTGTTTCATTTAACAATAAAGATGCTGGTCCCAGTTGTGGTTGCTAAACAAGGACTACTTTAATCCAAGTAGTGAGGTTAAACTGCAGAAATAAATATAATGGTAATAAGGCCAGCATGATTTTTAATATTAAATATGAATGGTATGAGACCGGGAAGCTTTTCTGTATGTTCAATGATACATAGATGAATAAGTGAAACATTGTCTCATAGATTCATTATAACGCTAATATGATAAAAATAGCAGGTAAAAATTGTGGCTTTTCAAACTATCTGAAATTCTTTTAAAATATTATTGGAAAATCACTAACTCCTTTTGGCTGTTCAGATTATACCAAACTATTAAATTCCAAACACTTTGCTTTAGAATTTTTTATTATGTGGACAGAAATATAAGTAGCAGTTTTTGTTCAAAACACAGCAAGGGAAAAGAAAGAATTGAGCATGAAGAATTATTTATATTAAAAAATTAAATTTACAGTAAAGAGATTAAAGGGTACATATTTAAGTTACAGTAGTGATTTGTTCTAAGGAAATTAAACAGATCTTAATTTTTCACTTGAATAAAGATATTAATGACAAATACTGTCCCACTGACACAGGTAATACAAATATAATAAACTATATTGCCTCTTCCTGTCTTGGTTGCTAATAAAGTAAATAATTGTTCATTTCCTCCATGCATATTATTCTCTTTTCTAGTTAAAACAGCTTGCTGCTCCTGTGATGGTATGCCTTTAATTTAGATATGAAGATAGGTAACAGTACTAGCTAAATATGCAATTGTTAATTAGTTCTAAATTGGATTAGGTACTAATAGAAACCTGGTGAATTGGAGTATATAGTATTTAAGGTTCTCATCAGAAGTAATGAAGTTTTTCAATGTTATTCATCAGATCAGCATTTAAATTAGCAATGAAAGCCCCGTGTTATGACCTGACTGAAACATTGTCTTACCTTGGATTAGGTGTAGCATTCCAAATAAAACCAAGATGGTCTAGTCTACAGTTTTGTATATTTCAGTGTTTCATGATATATGCTTAAAGTTTACTGAAAGTAGTTCATTCTCTTAGACTGATAGCTTAAAATTTAAAAGTTCAATCTAAAAGTTCGAAGTAGGATCTCCTCGTGTTATTGTTTTGAATAATAACAGGGACTATATAGCCATTCATATTTTTAAGAGGAAAATATTTGGGTGCCTTCATGGCTCTAGTAATAACAAGACAATCAGTTGCAGCTGTGGAAAAATACTGTGGGCAGAACAGTCAGCTGAATGTTTGTTACTGGGAATTGGGGAGTGGGATTTAGACAATATCTGTACTTGCAAATAAAATTATACCTAGAAAAAATGTCTTCTCTTATTTTGGAAGCCATATATAACCATAATGCTTTTTCCTTTGTCTTTAACTTAATAGAATGAACCTACCAGGTGGGAGTGGGATCATAATCACTGTTCAGTGTAGACAATTTAAGCCTATCTAGAAAGATACAATAATAGGACATTTAAATAATGTGTCATGAATATTTGAAAGTTAAGACAAACTTGAAGTAAGAAGCAAAATGGACATTGACAATCAAGCTTAGCCAAAAAGGTCTTATATTTCTTAACACAACTTAGACCAAATAGAAAGTATTTACAAGTAGATAAAATATTTAAAATACAAGGCATAAATTTTGCCACTTTAATGGTAGCCAAGGATTATCCCAGGCCAAAGGCTAAGCAATTATGAAATAGATTTAACTTTTCCAAATAAGCTGTATACATCCTTAGCACAAGACAACTGAATCCTATCACACATCAAAGAATTAACAGCATTTATAATCTGTTTTCCAACCTTGGAGTGTCTGGTATTTAAATTCAGTAAATGTGGATGAGTTAGTTAATCTTAAGCATTTTGCAAATTTAGCAAAGCTGCTTTGAATGTTATTCTATGTGTTATATCTGTCTATAGGCTGAATTAAAACAAGCCTTGAATCATGTGGAAAGCTGTATTAGAAAGTTACTTAGGATGCAGTGAAGGCAGTATTCCTATTGAATTGATAGAAAATTATTTATTTGCTTGTACTTGTGCTTAAACATGTACATACGAAGTTTTTATTGTTATATTGTAGCTGCATCTAGTTTTAGTAAAAACTCTTATGTCTGTTCTATGCAATTGCTGTCTAGCTGGTAATGTACAGTTTTGATTAATTAAACAAGTGATATAAAGTGAACAATAATAAGTCATTGTAACAGATTTAGCTCAATCTTAAACCTTGAACTTCCCATTCTTTATCTTAATATCTAGCTCTTCTGCAATCCTCTTGCTTATGTTCAGCATAGTGTCTTGAGAGAAAGAATACAAAAAAGTCCTATTCACAATCCAGTTTTATGGTATGTCCTGCTGAGAAGGCATTTGCAGGGGACGTGGTGATACAAATGTTTATATCTTCTGGCTTAAAATCATAATCAGTTCAGTTCAATTCAATTCAATCCTTTATTGTCAATGCACAACATGCATGCAGCGAAATTGAACGAGCCTCCATCGGTACAATCACACAAAGCACAGGACACAATACATTCCAATACAGAATACAGAGTTCAGGTGGATGCTTGAAGAATACTGTAATAAAATTGAACCTGTTCATTCTATTCATAATAAACTACACAAGATCTTAATTTAACGTTTTTAAAAGTCGGACTATCATAAAATCTCACATCTGGGTATGTGAGATGCTGCAGGGATTGGGAAGAGTGTGTGAGTGTGTGCCAGAGATGCCACATGGATTGGGAAGGGTAGCTGATGTTTGTGTGAAAAGTGCTGTGTGAGCAGCATAGGGGGGCAATGTGGGTAGGAAAGGGTGCAAGGGGCCACGCACGTCAGGGAAGGTTCATGGGGGTAAGAGGTGCTGTATGGTTTGGGGAAGGTGGGCAAGCAGCACAGGTCCTGGAATGGGCAGTTGGCACAGATCAGGGAAAATGTGGTTCTCTTCCCTTCCAACAGCTTAAGTGTTGCTAGGTGGGGGAAGAAGTGAGGGATTGCAAGACTGGCTAGGAAACTGTCACAGAACATTGAAAATGAAGATTGTGAACCATTTGAAGTTATGATGATGCGGAATGAAGGACTTCTGATGGGTTTTTGAAATTCTGGCTGTTGTATTGCCCTTGCAATAAAGTTAAGAACATTTGGGCCCGCCCACATTTACAAGTGCCTTTTGGCTGCCCGCCTACCCACCGTCTCCAGCAGCTCCTATGGCCTGGCCCTGCCTACCAATCTGTGTGTCACTACTGTACTAGCCTTCTTTCACAATGCTGCAGCTTGGCCTTCTCTTGCAAGGAGGCCAAGGATTTTACAAAAGGAGGACTTGTACAGTTTGGGAAAGAAGGTCAGCATGAGAAAACACACCCTTTTGCGCAGTGGGGGGGGACTTCTTTTGCTTATTGACCTTTAATACCCCTCCTTGTTCCTTCTATTATGAAAGAAGGACCTGGATGGCCCAAGAAATCAGACTGAAGCTGACTAGACTAACATTATGCCCCAGGTGGCACAGTAACAGTATGCAATGTGGTGGGTTCAGTGATGGATAAGGGGCTTCCTGTGGGAGTGCATAGGCAAGCAATAAAATGAGCAGAGAAGGGGGAAGATAGGTAGATGGAAGGAGTTGAAGTAGAAGCAGTTGTTTCCTTTTGCCAAGAATAGAATAGAACTGGAAAGGTCTTAGTCTACCCCTGGATATATGACATTTTAAAAGTTTTATAGAAAACCAATAATATTTATATTGAGGTAATTTAATTGAGATACAGAATTTGCTATCTTTCTATTATGGTGGAGCATTGAGTATAATCAAAACTATATAGCAGACCATTGATGAGCTGTTAAAAGAATCAATTTCTTCCAGTATTACTGTAAGACACCCAGTGTTGGCAATATAATACTTGTAGAAAATTATTTGAAATACAATACTTAGTAATATTAAACTAAGAATTCACTTAATTTTTAAACACCCGATCATATTTAAAACCAATGCTGTAATTTAATTTCAAACTGATATTTGTGGGAACATACAGGCTTGCATGAACAGCTTTGCCATGCATGGTCTCTTAATTGAAAACTTCCAAAGTGCTGTTTTATTTTGGCAATGCGGTGTTTATTGCTGTGTCTTAAGAATTTTTTTATTTATTGGATCTAAACTATATTCCATTTTAATCTTCTCATGGTTCTGTTACATGAATGGAAATAGTGTCTTCAAATAAAGTTGATAAGAAATTGTGACTTAGTAATTATAATTAAATAGATAATATTAATTGGTGCAGATTTTCTTTGTATTACAATAGCTTCCATAGATTTCAGAGTCATAATTAATGATATTATAGGATCATGCTTTGTCTAAAGAATGCCAGAGAATAGCTGTATCAGTTTGTATTCAGGTAATCCATTTATGTGACCTGACCGTGATAGTCGTATTGTGAAAATGTCAGTGCATTCTGTAGAATTTTAAATGTGCCCACTGCCTCCCTCAGTTTTTGTGTCCTAAAAAGACTTTACTTGAGACATGTATTGCATGCTAGCATAGAGAAAAACTAAGCAACACTTAAGAGAAAGCTGAAACATTTCTGCTTTTGCACTTATTCTATCTACATTTTAAACAAAACTATTATTGATAGGGACAGTTAAAATCCAAAGAGCTTGCTTTTCAAGCTTAAAAAATGATTTTAATTGTTACATTAGTAATTTCATTTGCATGCCTCAACTTTAAGTAATTTATTTTACTTTAATCTGTAATGCTGAATTTTGGTCAACCACTAACTTCGGTTAGCACAACCTGAGAAACCCTGGTTTTGAAGACAAAGCTTCCAAATTTTGGGGGGGGGGTTTCCTCTCTTTTTCGAGGACTTCAACTGCACCGTTGCCTTATCCGTCCACCAGAAATGCCTTTTATTTATATATATATGTATATGTGTGTATGTATATGTATGTGTGTATGTATATATATATATATATGTATATATATATTCTCTCCCTTTGCAACTGGCTTTCCCTCTTTCCAGTTGTTGTTGGGTTTTTTTAAATTGGAAAGATTCAACTCGCAAAGAGAAAAGCACGAGAGATTAAAAACAAGAAGATTAAGGGAAAAAAACGACATGAATGGAAAAGGACAAAATACCTTTTTTTAAAAAAATTATATATATATATATATTCTTCCATTCCTTTGTTTGCCACCGGCTCTTTTTTCAGGGTTGTTTTTTTTTTTAAATTTGGCTCCAAAAAGAAAAATACAAAAACCCAAAAGAAGAAAACGAAACAAAAACAAAAGAAGAAAACAAAACAAAAAAAACCCCATTCCTTCTGGGAAGAGGACTAGATGGTCTCCAAAGGTCCCATCTTGACAGATTTCGTGTGGCGGATTCCTCCTGGGAAGGGGGTTGGCCTAGATTGCCTCTTGGGGTCCCTTCCAGACTTGAGATTCCGTCTAACCTAGTGGATCCCAGCATTCGAAAAGAGACCGAGGTAATTAAGCTCTCTCAAATCACTTCTAAGGGATTTCTTGAAGTGGATCCCCTCTTTGGAACAAGCTTGAAAGTCTCCAAGCTGCCTCCCCTTCCCCCAGGTCAAGGATTCCCTGCATCAGGACTGGGTTAGTCTAGATGACCTCTGAGGATCCTTCCAAACCTTTTGATTCTTTTGTTCCGTGCAACAGAGAGGTTTGACTTTCCCAAACCGGGCTACCACAAAAGACACCTTTGGCAGAATGGGGAGGGAAAATATGCAATTTTAATGAACGACTGAAATTGTTTCCAAGTCCTGTCGGACCAGAACATCAGGGAAACCGAGTCACGCCTTCCCTGTCCTTCAAGCCACCGGTCTCTCCGGAAAGGGCTAATTATTCACCTGGCTTAATTACCAGGTGGCTTTGCCCCTGCCAACTTTGAAGGTGTGAGTTAATAAAAATAGAAATCTAGAACAGCATGGTTTTTTGGGGTGAGAACAGCCTGAATAATAATAATAATAATAATAATAATAATAATAATAATAATAATAATAATATGATGGATTGTAGACACAATTTATCTGGCACACCCAACACTGCAACCTGACTGCAAAAATGCAGAGCATGAAGGTAAAAAGCAAAAGCATTCATATTTATGAATAATTACAGTTTGGGCAGACAACCGAAGGAAAGGAAAAAAATGAATAAAAGTACTCTTGAGTTTAAAACGGTTCCTTTAGTGACAGTTCGAAGTTACTACGCACTGGGGAAAAAATTCTTTATGGTCTGGCTCGAAACAGCATCGAATTGAGCGACATCCCCAGTGGCTAAACGGACAATTTTAATTTCTTTCACCCATTTTTTCTAAGTTTGCACAAGATCCGGAGGCCTCTGCTAAAACGAGACGCGAGTCTAATCTTCTGAGCTAATTGGGTGCATGTAAATAAGGTTTTGTCTCTCTTTGGAGGTGTGTAAGTGTGTCTCTTTTGCATATGTATGCAAAACCTGGTCGCCAGCTTGGCACCTTTGTTGCAAACTTAAGTCTCTAGAATAGTTACAGCCAGCAATATTTTCCCCCACTCCGCACCCCTCTCTGGGATTACCTACTTCCCGTAAGATCCCACCCGCCATGCTCCAGAAATGAAAATTTGATTTAATTGAGAAAGAAAAGCAGGCAAGAAATTCTCCATCGCTTGCCACATTTCAGCTCGGAACAAAAATCTGGTGGGGATGGTTGTTTTTCCTCTTGGAACTTTTTTCTGAAAACTTTTTCAGCTGTGTGGATCAATTTTACAAAACTCTGGATTGTTGTACACCCCCCTCCTACCCCTGAGTATCTTTCCATAGATAGATGGGTGGATATAAAAATCTTGATTGATAAAATTAGCATATATATATATAAAAAACCGGGAATCTTTTAGCAGCTTTCCTTCTTTGCTATCTTTTTTTTCCCTTTTCCTTCCTTCTTTCCATCCATCCTTCACCTTCCTTCCAGCTTTCTTTTTCTTCCTTTTAGCTATCCTTCTCTTTTTCTTCCTTCCCTCCCTCCAAATCTTTCTTTTTCTTTCTTTCCTTCCCTCCTTTCCTTTTCTTCCCCTCCTTTCTTCCTTCTTTCCTCCCTCCCTCCCCTCTTCTCTGCACTATTTTTCTTGCCACATTTCTTATTTTTCTTCTTTTTTTACTTATTCAGATTTCGAATGACCTTTTTGCTACTGTTCAAATTTTTAATTAAAGTTTATTTATATATATTTTTTTAAAAAAGAGACGCTCTTTTTCTTGACATGAATTATCCCCAGCCAGGCTGCACCCCCAAACAGTTCAGTCCTACACTGAACAATCATTTATTGTCCCATGAGTCATTTCTGTTCCCGCAAAGGACTCCGGGGTCAAAACTTCATGCCGTGTCGGGCGAGGTCAGCTCGGGCCTCTAGGATTTGGGCCTGCAGCTCCAGCGAGGCCTCCTGGCAATCGTTGAAGGTAGCCAGGCGGTAGCCCACGACTCCCAGTGAGTAGCAGCCGAAGGTCACCAACAGGTAGGTCGGCAGGGCCCACAGCACCTGGTGCCAGCTTGGAGATAAAGGATGGGACCCCACAAGATCCAGCATCAATGCAGCCCAGACGCCACCCAGGAGAGCCAGGGAGCCGAGCCACTGAAGCAATTTCGTCATGATCCTGGAAAACAAACAGCCGCGGAGAAAAAACAAAACACAGTGAAAATTTTGCAAAGATTTGCCTAGCCCAGCATATTATTTTTGCGACAGCTCTGCCAAAATTGTAATAATTGTTCTTTGCAACTACAGGATGGATTTTGGGGGTTTGGCCTCTCCCTTCCCCTCCCCTCCCCCCCTTCCCCCTGCAAAATCTGGAATAAATTTTCGAGTATTAAAAAGTAGGCCAGGAAAAGCAAGATGCCAGGCAGAGCGAGAACCAGGTGTTTGAATATCAGTAGATAGTTATTAGTAGAGATATTAGAGATAATAAAGCGTGGGGAAGGCAGGATCTCCCTAACAGAGGGAGAAAATGGGTTTGAATATCAGTAGATATATAGTAGATATTAGTAGAGATATTAGAGATAATAAAGCGTAGGATCTCCTACTAGGCAGAGGGAGGAAATGGGTTTAGATATCAGTAGATATAGTAAATATTAGTAAACGATAACAAAGCGTGGGAAAGGCAGGATTTACTAGGCAGAGGGAGGAAAAACAAAGCTTTTCACACAGACTACAAGTCCCACTAACTCCGTTGCCTTTTGCCCAGGCAGATGGGAACTGGAGTCCAACCTCCTATATTAGATTTATTATATTACCTGTTGTTATACCTGTGCCTTTCCCAATAGCAATGGCTATTATATATATTTTTTTTTCATGACTATATCTGCGATTACATCTGTGCAACGGTTAGGATATCTTTATTATTATTACTATTATTATTATTATTATTATTATTATTATTATTATTATTATTATTATTATATACACTTTATTCATAAAACATGAAACTTGGTCAACTGAACATTTAAAAATGTGCATCATCATCATCATCATCATCATCACTATTATTATTATTATTATTATTATATCTGTGCATCTGCTAATTGCCATTAACTAGGGTTATATTTTTTATTATTAGCAGCAGCAATAAAAAAAAGGATGCCCAACCACCCTTTTCCAATTTTTTGCAACAATTGCAAATATATATACATAAATAAGCCTCCCCAAAGATAAACCCGTAACTATAACACACACACACCCGTCCGCATTCACACGAACCCACCGACTCCCGGGTAAAAGCGAGTCGTTTTTTTCTTTCCAGCTTCCCTGAGTTGGCCGTCGCACACTGGTGACGTCAATCCCGCCTCGTCCAATCACCGCGCCCTGCTGAGCGGGTGGGCGCCGGTGGAGCGCCGCGGTGCTCGCCGTGAGTTGCAGTTTTAATGACTTACTTTTACGTTTTATTTAGCGGAAGGTGGAGAGGGAAGGCAGGTTCTTGAGCATGAGCAGAGTGCCAGAGAAGAGTTGCTACACTCTTTGGGGTGGGGGGGTTGTCTGCACAAGGTGAGAGTTTGCTTCCCCCCCCCCCCCTTTCATTTAAAACTAACTCCCCACCTCCACCTCTCATTTAACCCTGTTGGAAGTTATCCTGGGCTAAATGTTGGCCTGTTTGCAGAATCATGAGGACTGGAAACTTGGTTATAAGTGCTGTTTTTAAATGCTTCATGTGTGGAAGCGTGAGGACCGGAATCCTTATTGCCTATAAGCAGTGGGGTTTTTCCTGTGCAGAATCATGAGGACTGGAAACTTCATTGTAAACGCTAACAGTGTTTTATATGGGGAGTCATGAGGACTGGAAACTTGGTTATAAGTGCTGTTTTTCAATGTTTCCCAGTGGGAAAGCCTGAGGACCAGAATCCTTATTATCTATAAGCATGGCATTTTTAACATGTTTTTTTTTCTGTGCAGAATCATGAGGACTGGAAACTTTATTGTAAACGCTGATAGTGTTTTATATGCGGAATCATGAGGGCTGGCGTCCTGGTTCTTTATTTATAAGCCCGGCGTTTGAAACAGTTTTCTGTGCAGAATTTACCACGAAGGGGGAATCTTCATTAGAAATGTTGCATTTAAATTCTGTTTGTCTATGCAGAAGAACGGTGAGTATCGGAATTTTTTTATCGTGTATAAAGGTGGCGATTAAATCAGTTGTCTGTGCAGAATCATGAGGGCTGGAATCTTTGTGAGAAGCATTGTATTTAAATCAGTGATTGTATGCAAAGCCATGGGAACCGAAGCCTGTATTATAAACATTCACATCACATTTTTCCATGCATAACCATGAAGAGAAGCGACTCTTTTATCATAAAGCCACCGTTCAGCATTTAAATCAGACTTCCAGGCAAAACAAAAACAAAAAAAAAGCCAATGAGGACCGGAAACTTGCCATTCATCTTCCTCCAGCAAGAAGCACAGCTTCCCGGCTTTCTGGTTTTGTCTCGATTTATTATGATCTAAAAAGCCATTTTTATTTTTTATGTTTTGCTGTTCCAATTGCACATCTCCCCCCGCCCCCCTTCTGTCTTCAGAAGCCCCGTTGGGAGCACACCCCCACGAGGACTAGAATCTTGACTGTAGGGGTTTTTTTTACGC
>JANHFJ010001676.1:111222-121511 GCA_032468195.1 Cerberus rynchops
GGGAGTTGAAGTCCATGAGTCATGAAAGAGCCAAGGTTCCCGACCCCTGCTAGACATTCAAAATCAAAATTGTTTGCTTGAGATTTCTCACTATTAATAACTCACTTAGCATTCAACAAAAGCGAAAAGCATAGCTTCGCACTTTATTTTGCCAGAATTACTATAAAGTTCACAAATTAGTGTCATTAGCACTTCAGTGTCACAATCTTACTGGAAGATTACAGTAAATAGCAGGATCACAGCATTTGCCTAGGTCTTGACTTAAGGCAGTTCAATTACCATCAAATCATTCAGATGGCACTGCCAGAGCATATTTGTCATCTGGAGACTGTAATTTATAAGTTCTGATGATGTTTAACATCCACAATTATTCAGGAGGGATAGCGCAAAGTGAAAGGAATGCACTTGTGGCAATGTCATAACCACCTATGTGAGATTATTTTGAGGCAGAATATAGTTTCCCCAGTGCCCAAAGCAGTATAAGAAATTTGCAAGATTGCTAGACCAACCTTTTCCTTAAGTCTTCCATCCTAACAAATGATGCTGGTAGAACTGCCAATATCTCAAGTGAGGTGACTCATCTCAAAAGGAGTATACTGAATATGATACACTAGTAATAGTGAGCAGTATTCACAATTTATAATACAGAACCTGAGCGGGATGAAAAATTGAGCATATCAGCATTAATTAAGCTTTCTGCAATCTCACTTCAGGAAGACTGAGAATAATTGTGATAGTTATATCACAACTGCGGTAGTTATGGTAGTTATCGCCTGGTGGAAGAAAAGTAACTAGATATCTAATCTATTGTCAAAACAAGAGAAACCTAGAACCATGGGTGCTCTCAAGAAAAAGATGTTCTGCCTTTATTTATTTTACAAAACTCGGTGCACTAAACACTGACTTGGCTGTAAGTAAGACTCACTATTGATGACTTACCAATTTGGAATTCTTCCAAAATAGCTTCCTATTAGGGCCAGAATGGAAACAGCGAGAAACACGTATCAGAGGAGAAATTATTATTTTAATTCCAACACTGTACTTTCTGAAATATGTAGTTCTTGCTACCGTCTTCCCTAGCAAAGTAAATAAAAACACTGTATCTAACCATTCGGACCTTTCTTGTCCTAGAAAAAGGGCAGAGAAAGTTTAGCACTCCTAGAAACTTATTCAAACCCTGAAAAACTGGTTTCACCAGTTTACTGAGCCAGAAATCATACACTGCCCTTACTAAAAGTGGTATCACGATGACCTAAGATTAAAGTACGGATTGAAATGAACACACAAAACAGCTTTGATTTTTTTTCAGGGTTGCCTACACATCTAAATATAAAGAACTCCTACATAACTACAATATTAGCACTGTAATTCATTCTTCTCAATAGTATATTTATTGCAAACAATATCACCAATGTAATGTTATAAGTCAGTGGTGCAGAAATGATTCCCAACTATCCTCTGACACCTTACAACAAGCCACAACAAAAACATAAAACACAACAGCAGTAATAAAGATATGTAAAATAATAAAACAGTAAAGAAGGCACTGCTAAAAAGAATCCTCAATTTATAGAGGATAATTAATGAGGAACAAAAAATCACCTCTCCTGAGAGAGTTCCAGAAGTCACAACAATCCCAAAATACACATTTTTAAAAAGACCATTTTTTTTGTTTTAAAACAAAAACGAACACATTGCATGCCACATTTACTTACTTCTGTAATTTTCAAGTTAACTAAATAATAAAATACTTATTGCTTAAATAAAACAATGACATTTGATTATTTATCCTGTTTTTATTTTTATTTATTGTCTTGGGGACTGTGGAGACCCAGAAAAATTCTTATGACAATGCTACTGGACACTGGCACTTTGTATCACCATGGGTTGATCCAAGGGTTTTCCTTTTCAATAAAGACAAATGAGTGATAGAGTAGAGATCACCATAACATTCCAAAAAAATAACCAGTATTTAAAATAGTTTCAAGAGTTGATATTTTTATCATTATTTAAAGTAACACAACTATACAAAATGTGTGACATCATCATTTAAATACATGAATATTATGTACTAATACCTCTATGGTAGATGCCAGGTCTAAATGTCCTATCTCAAATTATCTTCCTGTCTCCCCAGATTTGGCTTAGCCCTTGTTCGGAAACTAAAAGTTTCATAGTAAGAAGGATAGCTCCTTCCAAGATACAGAGTGTGGCTTAGTGTCATATATAATCTTGTATTAAAACAAATCAAATAAAGTTTAAATTTAATTCAGAAAATAGAAACCATTTATCAACTATACGGCGAACCTTTTAGAGACCGAGTGCCCAACATTGCAAATTTCTCTCTCTCTCTCTCTCTCTCACGCGTGCACGCACGTGCCACAGAGCTGAAAACCAGCTGGCTGGCAGGGAGGCGGGGCAGCATAACACTGGCAGCTCTGCAGGAGGAAAATCTTTTTTTTTTTTCATGAGAAGTTGCAATTGATTGACTGAACTATTTTTTTAGTCCCACAAACTTCTGTGTCCCTGCAAATGAATGTGAGAAACATGATAACGAAACATGGTCGAGCTGAGCTGGGGCGACGGCACGCATGCCCACAGAGAGGGCTCTGAGTGCCACCTCCGGCACGCGTGCCGTAAGTTTGCCACCACTGAACTATACTATAATTCTGGACATGGAGTTAAATTACATCTGAAGTTTGTGTTTCCTTTAGCAAAGACTTTAAAAAATATTTTGCTTACTTTTTATAATAACTATAGACGCTATCAAATTCAACTGAAATTGCTATTGTTTATTCTGATTATTCATATCGTATCATATTGCCTTTCCTAATTATTGATAACAATAGTTTTAAATAGTATACTAAGATCACCTTTAAATACAGTACTATAGTTAATTAAAAATTCTTATTTAATTTTACACAACTTGTAATATTTTTCCATTTTTATTTTTTCTTTATCTTTTCACTTGGTTGCACTTTCAAATATATGTTTATATTTGGAAGAAGGGTCCTAGTTAGCTGATACAGTGGATCTGAGACAGCAGCATGAGGTTCATATACATTTTTAACTATTACTTTTTAAATGTGCAAAAAGTCAGAAAGAACATTGTGAAAGCCTTCTTAGTCTCCAACAGACACTGTCTATTCTATTACAGATGACAACAACCTAACAGACACTAACAGCAAACAATTCCACATTCTTTCACGTGCTAAGACATCCAAGCTCTTTTATCATATAAGCTTTGCACTGAAACAGATGAAAAATATCTGAAAAAGGCAATGGGTTGGCGAGCAAAGTATCCAAGTATTTCACAGTTCAGCAGCAAATGGAATTAAATCAAGATCTCAATTCCTTTCCGTTCCAGAGAAAATAAATAAATAGCTTTTTTATCATAACTGTAAGCTGAATATCTGAGATACATCACATAACAAGAAATGATTTCTAACTTCCAAAGCTCTACTGAAAGCAGATACTTTAATATCAATGAAATTTTTAGGGCAGACAAGGGGAAAGCAGGAATAGATGAAAGGAGAAAATAAAAGAAGGCAGATGTAGGTCTCCAAATATTGAACTTGATTTACCCTCAGCATGGATAATGGTAAGAGACAATGGGAATTGCAGTCTAATACATGCAGATCAGATAGAGACTACTTCAAATCAATCTCTACTACTGGTGACCACTTAACAAATCTCTGTTGAATGTAGTTTGCAGCTGTTTTATTTCAGAATGCTTTCAACTTCTCAGACTAGATTTATAACTCTAAGATTTCTCAATAGACTCTTGTTGAATATTGACCAGGTCTGATCCAGCTAAGTTTTAATAAAATCAGCCAAATCTTGCCTTTAAATTATCTTCATATTAGGAAAAATATCTATACAGCATCACACATTTTGCAGATATTTTGACTACAGCCCCCTAACCTCCTCAAAACCAGGAAAAATAGGAAAAGAAACTTTAACCAAGTTGGTAAATTAACTGTAACATAATTCCCATACTGTGAAACCTATGCCACAAATAGGCTAAAGAAAACATACTAACCGCAGGCCCATTGCCTTACCAGTTGGTCAGGTTTTCCCTTTCTATTAAGGCCAGATCTCTGCCTTGGCCAGCAAGAGTATGAAATGAATGTTTCAGCTGACTTCCAACTTTGAACTCTCTAAAAAATAACTAGAAAATGACAGTTCAACATGAAGATATATTCAGAACTAAGTCAGTTAGAGAATAGGAATAGAAAAAAAGGAAATAGACACATATAATGAGTGGGAAATCTCATCAACTCTGATTCACCAATGGGGGCTCAGATGATTCATAGTTATTTATTAGGATTTTTAGACTGCCACACATATGCAATATTATGATTTATCAGAAGAAAAACTCCAAAAAGTAAATACAATAATCAATACCATTGACTATGGATACTGAGATGAATATATTGATTGGAATAATACTCGCTTACACAAGAAATTTTTCAGAAAAAAAATCGTATTTCTGCTTCTCATAATTATTTTCCCTATAAAAGTGTTTAAGTATTAATATGTACATCCCTTTCAAAACCTGGTAAGGTACCATATTGGCTCTAAAGCAGTTATGACAAAGCACATTGAGGCAAATTATAGTCAGACAAGTCAATAGCAATACTATGTATCATACATTAAATGGTAATAATACACCAGATATTACACAAAATAGAAAAGCACAATCTCTATCAAGAAAGAACACAATAAACAACATGTCAGAAGAACATTACTTTTTATAACCAGATTCAACTGAGCCAATCTGCATTTAACAGAGCTTTCAGTTTTATATGTTCACAAAACTGATAAAAGACTTGAATTTAGCAAAATATCAGCTGAGAATTTATAATAATCTTGGCAGAACAACAACTGCTCTTTCTACTTTGTCATATACAACAGGAATAACGAAAACCAGGATCAGCCGTATGGACAGTAAAGAATAAATGTAACAATAATCAGGAAAGGGAACAGTAATTTGTTTAAGATAGATATATACTTATGAAATGCTCAATTCTGAGATTTTCACTATTCTTTTCATTTTAGAATTTCATTTTAAAAGCAGGCGACAATTTAATTCCAAAAATAACACAATAGAAATTAAAACTACAACCACAGGAAAGAGTTTTTGCAGAATACTGACAGATGGAGAAAAAGTTTAAGCATGCAAACTGGTTTTCTTTCTTCTTAAGAACTATTATTGGATTTCATTATGTACATTTAGAAATAATATATGGTTATTATCACCAAGTGCTTACAAATTTGTTTCCATAAATCAGAAATAAAATATAGGCCTACTTTGGGGTTTTCTGTTTTAAGCAAGGCAAACACAAACAAGAAAATAGAAATGGAGAGACAATTCAGACTTGCATGGATTGAAGTTACCTAACATTACAATACAGCAAGAAAGTCATCGTTAGATAATGTTATACATATCACAAGCATCAAAGTCACAAAATACGTACTGGGAATATTGAATTGAATGACAAACTGAATTAGCAATCTGTTTGAAAGGAAGAAAAATAGGCCTGCCAAATAATAGTATTTAACCGGATAGGGTAAAAAAAATGAGGAAAAGGTCTGAATTATCAACTTAAACTAGTTGATAACTCAGTTTTCAACTCAACCTTCCCTTGAGGTTTTTGGATTTCCTTTATTTGAAACCAATGTTGGCACATTTGAGTGTTCAGTATTTGATACATGTGACTATTTCATTCCATTTCAATCATATGTTACAAATGCCTTGCAGCGCTGCTTGATATGAATAAAAAATAGAATAGTCTTAGACCTTTTGCATTGAGGAACAGGATAACTAAATCCTATTCTCAGGCTTTCAGCGGTTTACTTTCTGTCAAGGGCCATTCCTGTGTCTTGATAGAACTTCTTTTTTTCTTAAGAGAGTGCCCACCAAATGCATTGAACCTTCACATTTCCAGCTAGCATAGGGAATTGACGAAGACTGGTGTAGTGATAGGATTAAGGATTTGAATACAATAATCTAAGATTTAATCGCATAAGTGACAACTCTTCCTTCTATAGGAATTGAGTAGGACTATTGACTATTTTAATCAAGTTGGTAATTTCTAGTCCTGCTATCCTAAAATGCCCCTATTTATACTTACATACCAATGCTAATCTCAGAATCAGCATGCATTACTTTTCACAGGCAAGCAGAGACTGATTAACAATGTAGTATGCTCTAAAGGTAACCTTTACATTTTATGAATGTCATCAATGTTTGCATACCAGCTAAATTGTTCCCTATTTTCAAAAGCTCCAAATGGGTCTTGGGGGCTGCATATTCTGTCAAGCGAACCGGTGCAACTTTCTCATACTACTTCTCTAATCACAGTGGTGAATATCAGCCTAGCCTTTAGCTCAGGAGGAAGGAAAAGAGGAGAGAAACACTTTATGCCTAACTCCCTGTAACTAACCTACCTTGTTATGTAAAGGTGTGGCTGTGTTACCACATATGCCTCACAGTCCACCTCTATACCTAAACACACACTAGGTGTCGTGTTGCCTGATGACAAAAGAAAACAACCTGCTCCCGTGTCAGGTTACTTGATCTGTCCCCCAGTCCAAGATAAACAAAAACCAAGGAAGTTGATCCAGCTGTCGCGTTGATTGGGGGGGGGGAGAGAAAAGCACTCTGCCCATGGTCAGAGGAGCCACTTCAAAGGCACCAAAGCGACTCTCGCCTATTGCTGAGAGAGATCGCGCCGGACGCTGCCTGGATTCTCTCTTACTCCAGCGGGAAGTTCGGTTTTCCAAAGCCAAAGCCCACCGCTCTGCATGACGAGCCTTGGCGGAGGCAGCGGCGCTAGCGGTACCCATCAGTGCCCCAAGCCTGGCGGCTCGGCTCGGCCAGGAAGGCCACTCCCTGCTCTCACCTTGTGAGTGTTGTTGGTAAGCACCTCGTTACCGAAACCTTCGTTTTGCGGGCCGCATCCAGTGTCCGGCTCAGCCCCTCCGCGTAACCCCCGCCGGACCCGCACAGCCTTCGCCCCGAACCGGATCTCTCGGCCGTGGAGCAGAGCCGCCAGGAGCAGCAGTAACGGCAGCCCTGCGCGCACCAAGGACGGCGACAACATCATCTCTCTCCGCTGTGCCAACCACCAAACTCCGGTCCGCGCTCGGGGAACTGGCTCACCTGCCGCCCGAGCCACGAACGCCTCATTGGGCTGCGCCAAAACAGGTAGGCGAAAGCCATTGGCTGCCACGCACGTCAATCTGCTCTACTTTCAACCGCCGGCCAACCTCTCCTGAACCTTTTTTCCCATTGGTGCAGCTATCTCCGCTTCTGTTTTTTAAGCGGTTTGCTGAACTGCCAATCTTGGCCCAGTGGACACTTCGTTCCACCGGCCAGTGGCCATTGGCTACTCCTATTACCAGCCTCCTCCCTTTAAATGATCCGGCTGGTCAATATCACCCCACTTTGAAGAGCGCTTTGGTCATTGGTTGGTTTCCTGCAAGCGTTTCTTTCTTTCAGATTTTCTGCGTAATTTAAGGCTTCACCAGAAGGGTTTACTCCTGTTGCTAGGATGCGAAGCCGACAGGTTTTGTTTTTGTCCTTTTTTTTTTTTTAAAAGGGTAGCGATTAGAGCCCGCTTTCATCCATTGTGTGCGGTCGGATCGAATGCTAGGACGGTGTACTCTCTCCTATGAAGCGTTCTCTTCTCATAGGCGAAGTAGAGGTTTAAAGCTGGCCAAGACAGGAATCAGAATAGAGCTGGAAGGGACCTTGGAGGTCTTCTAGTCCAGCCCAATGCTCCTCGGTTGTTTCTGCAGATCTTTAGAGCAGGGGTCTCCAATCTTGGCAACTTGAAGACTTGTGGACTTCGCCAAGATTGGAGACCCCTGCTTTAGAGAATCATTTGATATATGATAAGATTACAAGTAATCCTAGACTTACAACAATTTGTTTAATGACTGTTACAATGGCACTGAAAAAGTGTCTCATGGCTTTTTTCACGTTTATGACCACTACAGTATCCCCATGGTCATGTGATCAAAATTCAGCCGGTGGAATTCAACTCATATTTATGACTGTTGCAGTGTACTGGGATTGTGTGATCGATCACCTTTTGCGACCTGATGAACAAAGTCAATAGGGAAGACGGATTCACTTAACAATTGTGTTACTAACTTATGTAACAGCTGCAGTGATTCACTTAACAACTGTGGCAAGGAAGATCGTAAAATGGGGCAAAACTCAATTGTCTTACTTAACAACAAAAATCGTGGGCTCAACTGTGGTCGTAAGCCCTGTATTAAGGGGAAGCTATGGTACATGCAGAAATTAAGCAGGGATAGTACTGGTATGTAATGAATGGGACACCTCCAGGAAGCTCTAAACTAGTGTTTCTCAACCTCAACAACTTTAAGTTTGTGGACTTCCACTTCCATAATTCAGATTAAGAATGATAGAGTTGGAAGGGACCTTGGATCGTGTAGTCCAACCCCCTGCTCAAAAGCAGGAGACCCTATACCATTATCCAGTTAGCATGCTGAGTGTTGAAATCCGTGCAGTTTAAAATTGCTGAGGTTGAAAAACATTTACTGTAAACTATGCAAATAATCGGTGGTTGGGTGGAACCCCTGAAGAAGGCAATGATAAACCACTTTTGTATGTGGGCATGTCCATGAATTCATCAGGAGTTATATTCAACTCATGTTGGGTCAACTCATTATGTGTACATCATATCATACACTTTGGGAGTAATGAATAGTTATGGAAATAACAGAAAATGAATAGTAATATTCAAAAACAATTGAAAAATAAATTAAAACAAAATCTAGTTTACATCAACACAGTATACCAGTTTTATATAAAGCTGTTTGAAGTACTTTAAATTCAGTTTGAGTGGTTCATGTCTCTGTTTAGTTCAGATTAACAAAATGATTAATTTCAGGTTTTGTTTTGTTTTTACCAAGAAAAAGGGTTAGGCCCTTGTTGGGAGTGAAATTGTTTCAGATTAATGCAAAGACCTCTAATTGGTCTCTACAATTTACATGTGGTTTCAAATGTTGAAACCTTTCTTTCTCTTCCTGTCTTCCTTCTCTGCTTGATCTTGCATGAATTACAGAGTTTCATTAATTTTGAATATGAAATGACAGTCTGGGACATAATATTATTTCCTTTGTTTTTTAAGGATGTTATATATCAGATGCAACAAACAACTGTCTATGATCCTGCTGATAATTTAACAGATAATCTTTATTCAGTATTTTTAAGTCTTGCTATTATATTTCCAACAAAAGCAAATGAGGATCTGGATAAATACTATTTTTTCTTCATGCAAGAAAAATATTGAGAATCATTAATAGGCTAGATCAATGAGTTATTAATTAATTGGATGATCTGCATTCCCCATTGCCTTGAAAGCACACACTGTAGATGAGAAATTATGATACTAGTAAGTCAAGTTGGTATTTATATTTTTCCTAAAAAATTAATTTTTTTTTCATCCAAAGAAGGCGATCTGATTCTTTATGGTCTGCTGTTTAAAATTTGCATACAGTATAACCCTTAGTACTACACCATATAAAAATGTACTGTATCAAAATATAAGCAGCCATTGGAAAAGATCCGAGTTAGGCAGGACATAAAAAAAGTGTGTGATAATATCACCATCCTAATGTAATATTTTTCTACTCTAATGATTAATGCTAAATCACATTTTACATAATGAGCCCTCTAGCACAATAGGATTACTAAATTCTGACATACATGTGATCTAAACCTAGTTAAGAAATCTATCTCCTAGTAAGGTGACAAATTATGAGCTTGTTTAAATTTGCATTTGAAAAAAAAAAAGAAAGCAATAGGTGCAATCCAAAGAATTGCACAAAATGAATAGTGAAGTGCATAAAATGAATAATATGCAGGCTCTCGCCTCATTCGTACTAAAGGCAAATGTAAGGTTCCATGCAAAATAAAAATGTATTCTCAAAGCTATAAACCAGAAGAGATTATAAATCTTCAGACTGAAAAAAGACAATTAAACAAATGAGAGACTTAATAACAGAATAACAGAGTTGGAAGGGACTTTGGAGGTCTTCTAGTCCAACCCCCCTGCTCAAGCTATATTTGTACGTTTGTTTTATCTTGCCTAATGTATAACTTTTTCTCACCATTGAATTTCACTTTGTTAGATAGGGTCCATTGAATTCCAGCGGTGGAATTCAATTTTTTTTACTACTAATTCCGTGAGCGTAGCTTAGTGGGCATGGCTGGGGGGGGTCATGTGACTGGGTGGGCAGTTTCTGTA
>JANHFJ010001681.1:12568-28147 GCA_032468195.1 Cerberus rynchops
TGCTGTTTGTGTATACATATACTAACATATATGTGCTTCAAGTTTGGCCATTAGCAAAAACATACAGTGCTGTCTATACCACAAATGAGCATTGGAATAATAAATTGCTCTTGTCCCAATATACAGCCTCAGCTATTCTGTATTTATTATAATATGCAATAAAGCTCAACTTGACCGTTGTTTCTTCAAGCTTCAATAGTCTGCTATTCCCAAGGGAAAACATTGGCTGTGTTTACATAACATGCTTGCACATGGTTAGCTTAAACATGGTTTACACCATTTTCTGAGTAATACAATGAGTATAATGAATTTTAAGGGATACAGTGAATAATAAATTAACCATATAGCCTAGGTTTGAACAATGCACTAAATTAAAATATGCTTATCTAGTTTTTGGTTATATGCCTTATACAAATGCATCCATATTTCACCAGTTTGCGATGAAATTAACACTCGTCAGCCAGCTCCTAAATAATGTATACTAAAGACTGCATTAAGGATTTTTTTTTTGTCATTTGCTATTGAAACATCTGTTAAATAGAAGCAATGAGACCTACACATGCTTAGTTTTATTTTTTTTTTAAAAAAATAAAAAATTAATGCCATTGTATTTATTCTGGTAAGGAAACAAAAAACTAAACGAAGTAGCAACCAACATCGAATGATATCAAAATAGTTCTTTTAATGAAACATAAACATTTCATAGCTCTTGATTCTTTATTACAGTCATGTTTATGACAGCTTTAAAGAAGTTGCTACACTCAGTTGAGATTGTGGTATAAATTGGCACATGATGTACAATTTACCTGTCCATACATACACAACACTTCGCACTCTTACTCATTCATACTAACTTACATGATGCATATACATTGTGACTAAAGCACATACAATGAAATTTCTAAAAATAACATATTCTACATTAGTAACAAGTCTGCTGCGCTGTATTTACAACTAATGATCTGGTACTGTGGATGGCAATCTGTTTAAGGATTATTTTTGTGAACGCACATTTAAAATGTTCAAGTTGTTATCAACGATCAAATCAGAAATATATCTACAAGAAGATCGGTATGATCATGTACAAATATTCTAAGGCAATTGTAGTTTGTTCCACAGGATTTGTGCTGCCATTGTTATACTCCTTTTCTCATGTCTACAAAGCTGTTCCTTTTAATATGCAACAAGGCATAATGACTCATTTCTGATCAGCAGGTTATTGGCTCAAAATCTAGTGTCTTGGGATGTGGAGATTTCTTTTAAAGTTCATGGAATAGCACCATAGAAATAGTCTTTGCCACCACAAAAAGAAAAATAGAATCCTCTTTTTTCAATTGCTTGGGAAACTTTTTCTTTTCTTTTTTCTTTTTTTGCAAACAACTCTTTATTTTTGTTGGCTTAAAATAATAATAATAAAATAATTAGTTCATTCACAAACATTTCCAAGGAAATGCAGAACAACAGTTCATTTTTGCCAGTGGAATGAAATTTATGATTGATGTTTTGGGTTACTCTGGTCCTCCTTCCGTCTGCTGATCACTGGGAAGACGTCTCTACTTTAGGCTGGCAGAAGACAAATTCTGATTTGGTTCTTAGTCTTATGTAAGAGCTCAGCATACCACAGTACTTCAGAAGAAATACACTTAATGCACTCAGTTACTGACAATATCCGAAGTCTGAGTGTATTCATAGCGACCATGAATGCAAAACGATCCATTCTAATTTCTTATTGAACCAAAACTGCCCACAGATTTAATGATTTTGCAGATAACAGTTTTCCAGGTTTTATATGGAAATGCGGAGGGATAGAAAAAAAGAATCAGGTTTCCTCTTCTCACGACTTTCCCTTGTACATTTTAAATCTTGGATATGCCACCAATGCAATTAGAATAATAAAAATACAAAGACAACATTTCAAGTGCATGACCTGTGCAGCAGGTGAGCTTTTTCTCCTCTCCTGGATTCAAGTCACTTGTCAGAAAGTTACAGTCAGCAGGATCTTTTCCTGTTGTTGACGATGGAAACAACCCTGGCATTTGTCAAGCTGTGAGCAGAGCTCTTACAGTCTCCTTGCAAGCATGCAATATCTTTTCAACAGTTTGCAAAGACAACCATGAACGGAGACCATATGTCGTCACCATAATGTCCGTTCCTCTACCGAGAGAACTTTATCTAAGAGTAAGATGTTTCCGTTTTTCTTCTGTTTGAAATCATGGGCTAAAAAAAAATATCTTTGCTTTTTACTAATATTGTCAGTAATTTTTTTTTTTTTAAAAAAAGAATCCCTCCACCCCTTCAAACAGTCATTCTCTGTTTAATGTTGGGACTTAAGGGGTGTCTTGGGTTATTTTTGAGTGTGAACGTTATCTTGATATTTTATACTTTTGTATCGTATATGAAAGCCTTTTTTGTTAATTGTATCATCTGTATGAAAATGGAGTAAAAGAGAATCACCTGCTGAATAAATTTCTTCCGGGGGCTGTAGGAGAAAGAAGAAAAGAGACAGGTTTAACAAGGCTATTCTAGAAACAACAACAACAAATCATTCAGACTGCAGGATTACTTTGTCCTTTTATCTGAAATACCGTTTACTCAATCTTCACAAAATGCCTTATAATGCTTTGTGTTTCTTCTGCTATGGCCAGTGAACAAAACAGTGCTGTTGTTTTTTTATAAATTTAATATTTTACAGTTGGAATGACAGATGCAGCCACGTGCTGTACCTTTTTCTCTCTCCATTTTTATTTAAAGACAAGGAAGTATGAAGCACTGTGAAATAAAGGTGGTAAGAAGCGACTTAAGTCATTTCCTTCTTGCTATTTTTTCCACTCAAAACTACCCAGCTTACATTTTGCATTTCTCCTGCTCTGTGAACAAATAAATCTGAAAAACAGAAGAACAGAAGATTTTTCCTCCACTTTTCCATCTTAAGCTTAAAGGCAATTCCTTGAACTAAAATCTGCCTTGAATTAAAAATAATGGTTGTGCTTCCTTTTGACATTGTGTTTTGTAATCAGGGCAGCCTGGTCTACCAAAATTTGGGACAGATCATATTGCTTCCGCTTCCTCGGTAAATATAAATTTAACACTTCGACATTGTGCTTATCTGTTCACTTTCTCCTTAGATAGAGAAGAAGCATTCTCTTTAATAAATTTTCATTCAATAATATTAATAAACACAGAGGAATCTCCTTTCTTTTGGATCCTGAGCTATTTTGAAACAGGAATCCTGGTACTTTAAATATTCTGTTCAATAAAATGCTCTGTTTATTCACCTACCAATGAATATTATTTTGGCAGGGTAAGGATTACATTTGGCCTTTATATGGTATGCCAATCTACATGCCAAAAGATTGGTGAAGCAAAATGACATACACCAAGATAAACATTTCTTTTATTTAAATTTAATTATGATGATATTTGCTTAATTAAATATAAAACTTTTAAATATACTGCAGAAATCATTAATCAGAAGCATGATCTGAGCTACTACTTTATCTAAAATTACACTACATAAATTATAACTCTTCTATATTCCGTTCCTGAATTGTAAGTAAATTGGTACATATTGTCATCTTTAATGTCTGTACTCAATAAAATAATCCATTTAGTTGAAAAATTCTGAAGAAATCATCCAACAGTTTTTTACAATGAATTAATCTCTCTGTTCATTAAATAACCTAAAATATACAAATATAGGCAGCTTAAAAATTGATTCAAGTCTTGTTAGCTACCAGATTTTTTTATAACAATATAAAAAAACTTGGAAATACCACTTTGAAATATTTTATAGTCAATCTGACAGGAAATTTTCAATTTTTCTTTAAAAAAAGTATGGAAGATTCTATATTAAATGAAAAAGTAGCTGCCACAATTGCTTTGTTTTCTGTTTTCAGACAGCATCTTTGAAATCATTTTAAACAATAAGAGAATGCCTAAAGAATAAGAATTTTTAGATACCTTTATGTATTGTTTCTATCTACCTGCTTCTCAGTAACATTTTTTGTTTTTTTGTAAAAAACAAAAATTATCTGATTCTCTTAGTTTAAGAAATGAATACTTTCACTGCAAAAAAACTAAATTACTGATACAATCCAATAAGCTACTTTAACACAATTTTTCTGAGTGCAAGTTTATTGTTATTTTCCCCCTAAACAGCAATCCTTCCACTTTAAACTGAGAGAGATTTTTGAGGTAATAAACATGAAAGTCTGCTAGAGAAAAATGGAAAAGAGCAGAAACATGCTAGTGCATAGGTATCTCTATGGCACATTTACACACGCTGTTCTGATATTTTATGGAGAAGTTTGATCATTGCAAAACTTAAAAGTGACCTACCCCTGATCCACAAAACCGGCCAATCCTCAGAGCAGATGTATCATGACCATCAAAGACTTCTAAATAGTCATAGCCACAGTCTGCTTCTTCTTCCACTTCAAATGTCTGAAAAATTAACTCTATTCGATAGCCATGGTCTGACACCAGCAACCACTCGCAATCCATTTGAACTGGGTAATTATTATCTCCAAACTGAGCATGAGAGTAAAGGTCTGTCATCTTGGTTTCAGATCTCAGGCGACCACCACACTCTGTGCAAGATGGAGGGGAAAAAAAAGATTTGTGGCTTAGTTCTAATTCTGAAAGGGATCGGATTTATTTTCCCACCATGACTGAGAAGCACCAAGAACAAAAGAAAAACCGCTAGATGTCAGTATAAACAAAGAAATAGATATCACAAGACATTATTTGATTCCAGCAGGACAAAACCTTAATTTTCTGGCAGAAACTCCCCCCCCCCATCAAAGAATTTTGATCGCCTATAGTTCAGCTTGATTTAAAATATATTCTGCAGCAAAACACTATGATTTGGTTTTCCAAGAAATAACAGAATGGATTATTAAGATGTACCGTATTCTGTGTATTTAGTATATGTATTTAAATATATATTCTGTTTTCTGCACAAGGAACCTAGTTAAACTTTCACTCATGATGGTGTTAAATATGTACCCACTGAAGTTAGTAAGAATTATTGTCACACCTGTTGAATGGGTTGCTTGGAAGCCTTTTCTTTGAACTGATGCATCAGAGACAAATCGAAGAAACATTTTATTTCCTGTGGCAATAAGAGGATCTGGTATTTTATTTCCACATAAACGCCCCAAAATTGGGGATTTTTCATTTTCTCCATCGAACACCTCCAGATGGTCATAAGCACATTCTTGATGTTGCTCAATTTCAAACTCAATAAATACCTGGAAAAAAAAAAACAGCAAAATATGAACCAAGAACTAAAGTGTATCCCAAGTACAAGACTATACTATAATCTTACTGATCAGAATCATTCTAAATATTAAAAGTGAGGGTGATATTGGAAGAAGCAGATGATGAAATAATGAAGAACTAATTTAGCAGAAGGGTAGGTACATTTATGAAAACTTTGGAGATTTATTACAAGTTCTTTTGCATTGTTCTTTTTCATTTTGCAAGTAAAGAACCCTTTTTGAAATTGTGGAAACAGTAACTATAAAGCAATGAACAAATGATGTGAAGGCCCAGGTAAGTCTTCGACTTACAACAGTTCATTTAGTGACCGTTCCAGGTTACAACGGCACTGAAATGGCATATGGGTCGTTTGACCATTTTTTCACTCTTAATGACCATTGGCGGCATCCCCCCATGGTCACATGATCAAAATTCAGAAGCTTAGCAACTGACTTGTATTTATGACCGTTGCACTGTCCCGATCATCTTTTGTGACCTTCTGACAATGGGGAAGCCAGATTCACTTAACGGCCATGTTCCTAACTTAAGAACTGCAGTAATTCACTTAACAACTGTGGCCAGAAAGGTCATCAAATGGGGCAAAGCTCACGTAACAACTGTCTCACGTAGTAACAGAAAATTTGAGCTCAAATATGGTTGTAAGTCTAGAACTATAACTAATTGTTATTAATTCATTGTTTCTGTTTTTAGATGGTTGTACACCGCCCCGAGTCCCTTCTCGGGAGAGAGGCAGTATATAAATTTAAATAAATAAATAAATAGTTAGCTTATTAGAAATATTTCTTAAAATAGAGACATTTTCATCTTCAAGTGTTTTGCCTTGTTGTTCAAAAAGGCCAACAAGGGGAGTTGTTTCTCCAAATGATAACATGGTTACACATCTGCCACAGAAGCTTTTTGAAAAAAACCAGCTAGCGTGATATTGCACTTAATTTAAATTCTGAGAAAATATCAGCAAGGTATACAAATGGTAGTAATTTTTTTTAAGTTGATTCTTCGATGGGGTTGCTGTTATTATTGTTGTTATTGCTTTTAAGTTGCCTGGTGAATAAGCTCCTAGGATATGGGTAATTGAACCTCATATAAAAATCAATGGATTGAAGAACATAGCCATTTCTTCATGCTGTTTTTTAAATAGGAACATTATGCTTTAGCTAGTGCAGCTTCTCAGATAAACTTTATTTGCAAAAGTTTGGGTACCCAATAATCATCCAGAGAAGCATTTGAACAGACCCATTTCTCTGTTTCAGAACTGAGATGGTTGCATAGAGTTTCTGGGAACTTGATCTAACCAACTTCATCACCAAGCAGAAACAACCAATATCCAGGTTTAATGGGTAGGGTTACATTTGTGTTAGTGCTCACTCCTGACTGTGGTACACTGATATTAAATCAAAAACAATTAGCAAAGGATCACTAATGAGGTATACAACTTCATGAGACAGAAAGGAAAACGTTTGCTTTCATCAGAATTGAATCGAGCTGCTGAACTGGGGTTAACAGTCAAAACATAAAGTTATCCCAAGATTTTCTCCTGAGGCTGCTGTGGGGGTTGGGGGCCACTTTCATAATGAATATTTTAACAACCATGTTTGCTGTGCTCTTAAAGAATGTGACAGTGGTAGAGAACATGCAAGATACTTTGTAATCATCACAAGCCTTTAGAATTGCCATGTGCATGCCATGAAACAGCTCCTGTGACTGGGAGAATTGCGAATATTAAAGCACAGTGGTTTCCAAAATGCTCAGTGGGATGGGTCACCACTCACCTTTGATGTAGCAGATGAATTTGGGTGTATAATTGTGAGGGGATTGTAGTCTTGATATAGTTGGCCTCTAAGGCAAGTATAAATATTTGGACTGTTTCAGGTTTGTATCTGATAATCATTAATACAAATTCAAAGGAAAGTAGATAGGCTCCTAAAATCTAGGGCAGCCTTTTCTTGCTTAGCATCCTTCAGTTGTGTAAGGTCCACAACTGTCAATTTTATGAAGTCAAAAACATCCTTGTCTCCTTTGTGGCTGTGAGACCTTTGTTTTGGGAGACAATTGGGGCTAACAGAAATGTTTCAATATGCCACTGACAGGCTAAGCCAACTGTGTTGTGTTAGTTAGCCAAGAGAGAGTATTGGTGATTTTCTTCCTTCCTTGGGGGTCCATTTTCATTTGATGTTGGTCAGAAGTGAGAGATCACTCCTTCTATTTTGGTGGACTTGAGCTTCTCTGCCCTTTTATTCAATACCTACATGAAATTGCCATGTGGGGGCACTCTATATGTGGCTTCCCTTGAAGACCACTTCATCCAGAACTTTCAACTGCTCAACAATGCAGCGCTGTGAGAGTGGTGGGCCTGTCTAAACATGCCCATATGACTCCTGTTTCAAGAGCTACACTGGGTGCCAGTTTACTTCAAAGTGCTTACTTGAAGAACTGATTATCTCCCATGTTATCAACTTGACTGGTTCAGTGTGACAGTATTGGTGTGCTCTCAGTCAATCAAGCAGTGCCATCTATTGGGAGCCCATATGCCTGCCTTTCCTGCCATGATCCCTGCCCTCTGAAATGAAATTTCTCCTACAATCTGTATGGCTCCCACCGGATGCTCTTCTAGCCTTAAAGATCTATCACTTCTTCCAGGCTTTGAGTTAGGATAGTTGGAGTCCCTTGTAGGGTGAAAATATGCTCCTTTTGGCCAGATTCATCAACTGGCTCATTCTTTTTTACAGTAAATCTGGATTTTGTATTGTCATATTTATTGATATTGTTTTTATTGTGTGAATGTTCTGGAATTAGTCTGAATTAAGCAGCGTCCAAATTAACAAGTGAATAAAATAAGTACACATATCAAATCTATCTTCCTAATCAGTTCAGAAATCATTTTGAGAAAAATGGTAAAGTTATTCCAAGAAGTTCCTTGTAGATGTATAAGATCTCCAGTCACCATTGCCTATGATTCCATTGCTCGGGTATTTGGGGAATTATAGTCCCTACACATATAGTGAGCTTCTGCTTAGGAAGGCTGATTTAAATGATTTCATGCAACATCTCTACTCTAACCCTTCAAAATACAGGTCACGAGAATCAGTATAGGGAGGTCAGGAAAAGAAAGAGTGCATTTTAACAGCACACCTTCTACGATTCTTAAAAGAAATAAAACTTTAAGTGCAAGCTTTCAGATTCCATTATCTTGGGAAATACTATTCTCTTCAACCAAATTATAATCTGTTTTGACTCTTCTGGTAATCAGTAGAGAAATTTCAAAATTAATGAATTGTTTCTTGTTAAACACACACACAATGAAACGTTTCAGTTTGGTGACCAATCAAGCTGTGTCCCTCAAGCACCATAGGAGGGCTAAGTAATGAAGATTTTTGACACTGATGTTTCCTTTGTCCACTCTTACATAAAGCTTTTGTAACATTACTGAACTTGAGCTTCTATTTATACAGGAACTTTCCCATCCCTCCACTTTGCAGTACAGAAGTGTGGGGATTTTTTTTCCATTGAGAAAGAATTTCAAGGCTATAATGTTACATTAAATAAGCTCTCTTCTGTTAAGAAGATTCTTCTAGGTGGCTAAATAGCAGCAGTGTAAGAGGAGAAATTTGATCTATAATCATACTGGTGGGTCATCTTTTTCATATTGTTTCTGCTGTACATTATGAGGTTGACAAAAGGATTGCTTTTTCTTAATGCAGCATGCTCGTGCGAAAGGCTTCTTAGGGTTGGATTATAGTTGTTGCTATGCCTCATATCTGCAGATTCCCAGGCCTTTAACTAATGATTCATCTTGTCAAATAAGTTGTAGGACAATATCATAATTTGGAAAAAGGGCTGAGAAATATGATTAATAAAATGAATTAAGATACAAACATGATGCTTCTTAATGGTTGATATTTGCGTATTTTAATGATGGCTACATATATTAATTTGCTGCAAAAGTTCCTCACTGATCATGTTTCACATTAAAATTTAAACTGAGATGTAATAACCTAAGATTTATTGTAGCCCGTGTAGGAAACAGGAACAAGAAAACGTGTGATCTGGCCACATCTGTCCCACTGTCATGGAAATCCTTGAATAGCACAGCATGATTGCTTTATTGTTACATGCCTCTGATGGGGCATTGTTCAGTGAAGGGGTATGTAATTTACATACAGAAGGGACAGTCGCAGTTCTGGGCATCCCTGAAGGAGGCTAAGCAAAGTTATCTTGCTTGATATGTACACAATGAAGCCAATGCTTAATTCAGTATTTTAGTACTAATTTTTAAAGACCTGAATAGCTGATTTCAAACATCATCCCTTTCCTTGGGTTAGCTTTTCAGTCATCCTTTGAAGTGAAGTGAAGGTTGTAGGCTTCTACAGAGGAAAAGGCATCTTTGACCATAAAGTTGCCTTTAGATAATGGTCTACCCATTTAGTAGGAGACATTCCACTCCTTGTTCTGGGATTTCAGTTTCTGTTTCAGTTTTGAGGTTAATTTTAAATTAAAATACCCTATTTACACTAGAATGGTATATATTTATCCAGTGCTAGCATTTATTAATTGTGCTGTGTTGTTTTTATGGTTTTCTTTTTTGATGTATATACTGTATCGTTAGAATTTTTTAATAGTTAAGCAGTTTTGCAATCTCCTCCAAAAACTTTAGAAAAATGAGAAGACAAACAAATAGCTTATGTCAACCAACAATGTGTATTTGTAATTGATCAAATATTGGGATGAAATAGAATCAGATTCCTAAAAAGGAAAATACATTTCCAAAGGGGAACTCTTTGGTTCTTGTGGAAGTTTTCATGTTCTTTTAGTCTTTTCAAGGCTGAACTTTATATTAGATTGCCTCTCATAAAGACCCATAAGTCTTTTAGAGAGGGAGAACTTACAGAATTTTCTGTTTCAAACCACTAAAGGAACAATACCAGAAATAGAACTTGCACTTCATTTTCCTGAATTGAGTATTGGCTTTTTGCCAGATGATAGCTTTAGATTCTTCCTGGACAGGGTATTTTTTTTAAAGCTACTTTTATTGGTACATGTTTTATGCCAAGTATATTCTGATTTTTCAGTATCCACATAGACTTATGCACCATGTGTACAAAGATCTATCAATAGATACCTGGCTGTTCTGTACCAAATGAGCAATATCAAGGGTTTTTTTTTATCCCTGATCTTTTGGCAGTTGCCCACTTGGTTTTTATGATATTCATTTAGAAAGTGTTTGATTTTATTCCAGATTGCAATGTACATGGGAAACTGAAGTATAATCCTAACCCTAAATATATCAAGGTGAACATACGAAGCAGTAACCTTTATGTCAAGAAATATGGCTCCAGGCTGACCAAAGTTTTAGAAAAGTTGTACATATAATAATAATATTTTACAAAGCACTTAGTAATGCATGAAGAGAAAAAAAAATCTAAGCAACCAGGGTTCAGATAAACCAGAGGGACATGACACCAAATTATTAAGATAAAAACCATAGATAACAGAAAGAGCAAAACAATACAAGGAATTTATCTTTGCTTTGTTGACCAGAGCCAGGCCTTTAATACTTAGACCATGCAAGAATGTGGAATTTATTAAGGGTAGCATAAACTATAATCCCTGATTAGTGTGTTTAGAAGAATTTTTACAATGAGCAAGAAGCTGCTTTAAGAACTGAGTTTGGAGAAATAGAATACTTCAGAATAGGGAAAGGAATAAGACAAGAATGCATATTGCCTCTGTATTTTTTTATACAGCATACATGGCAAGTTTGAATGATAGGACAACAGGAATCAAAACTGGGTTTAAAACACTAGTAAATTTGAGAATACAGAAGGTTGGTTCAAAAAAACCAATTATAAAATTAAAATGAAAACTGAAAAATCTGAAGAATCAACCCATTGAATTTGAACCAAATAAAGGATGACTCTTTTCTTAAGTAATGACAGCAAACAGAAATGTATGTACTTTGGGTATGTGATGCAATCAGCTCATGAACTTGAAAACGATTATGAACTTTAAAATACCTTTACAGTACTATATAATGTGCATATTTTATTTGATGCATATTTGTACCCCATGACTATCATTGAATGTTGTATCTTGTGATTTCTGATGAATGTAGCATTTCCTTTGTTGTACACTGAGAGCATATGCATGGAAGACAAATACCTTGTGTGTCCAATCACACTTGGCCAATAAAGAATTCTGTTCTTTTCTAATGTGCATATTTATACCTTTTTTTGTTAGACAAATATTGTTTTGTTTTCTTTGAAGTCTAACCTGACTGTTTTTATTTTTAAAAAACAATATTATTATTTTGTAGAATTACCTGCTAGGATAAAACTAGGAATTAAATGTTTGAAGTTTCATTAACACCTATATAACTATGGTTATTTGCTTGACTAGAACTGCCGGGACAACCATTAATTAATCAACATTATAGTTTTATGTACAGTATAATTTTTTTAGACTTAGTATATAGTGTATCCTGCTTGAGCAGGGAGGTTGGACTAGAAGACCTCCAAAGTTACTTCCAGCCCTATTCTGAGTTGTAATTATATTATAGGAATGACAGAATCAAAAAATACTATTTTTTGTATTCTGTTTCCTAAATGGCATGATTCTTCGTTGTGGCTGAGCAGTGAATCCAAGAGAAATGGGTTTTGGCTGATCACGTGACTGAGTCGACCAATGAAAACATCGTATGCCTGCTGGTACTTTCCCAGTTTCCAACTCAGTCTGATCGTTATTGACGAGTTTTTGGTTGGCTCCAGCTATCAAAGAAAACCTCAATTTCTCTTGGATTCAAAGCAGTTTCAGCAGATTTAACAACAAAGAAAAGAAAATCAACTCAGAAGATAACAGGGAGGCCACTGGGATTGCGCTGAACTAATTAATAGGAGCGTGGATCCGCGTTCATCAGCTGAGTGTCGGGTGGGGAAACTGCCCCCCCACTCATTTTTTAAAAGAATTTATTTTGACGATTGCTGCTTGCCTTGGGGAGACTCCAGGCAGCAGCAACAGCTGATTTGAGCTTGTTAGCCCGCTGCGAGGAGAATGATTTGGCCACTACCTCTAATCTTCTCAGTGGATTGCAGCGGAGTGATTAGCGGCTGGCAGGCAAAAATTGCCTAATTTTAAAAGGGAATTTTTTGCTGTGCCCTTGCTTTTTCCCTGTGTGGAGTTTTTTTGTGCTCCTTTCTGCTTCCCTTCTGAACTGGCTGTGCCTTTGGGACTTTGGGCAGCTGCCTACTTCCCCAAAAGGAAAGATCTGTAATTTTTAAAATTTCTCCTCAGAATTTCTACTGTGGTGGCCATTTTGTGTAACAGACTCCACAGGACCCTTAGAAAAGGCACGAAAGCCATTAGCTTCAGTTATTTTTCCACATGAACCTACTTCTCCCTCTTCCCCCCTCCCCTTGCTGCTGGAGGCTTGATTTTAAAAGGGAACAAATTTTTCTCTTAAAGAGACATTACAGTTTTTCATGTACTTATAGTCTTAGCACTTATCAGAAAAATAATAAGGCATATATAAAAATAAAAAGGAGAGGACAAGAAAACTAAGCTTACCTATTACAATCTATATTCTGCAAAATTATTAGCAGATCTTCTACACTTGTTTCTGCCTTATTTGAAATACCAAGCTGTGGTTGATAATACAATCTCACAGTCTTTAAGTTTGTCTTAAGTCAACATCACAATGAGTAATAGACCACAGATTCAGGCAAGTATGGAGGAATTAAAAAATCCTCTCCCAACAGCCAAAAAATCTAGTTCTGTGCCACATAAGGCATCCAAGTCTGTCTCCAAGGCAGCTTCTGATAAGCTGAAGGCCAAGGCCAAGCAAAGGGCTTCCTCCAGATCTGAGGAATGTGCAGCATCCAGGAGACAACAAGCCATAGAGAAAGAATTCTCGAAAGTTGAAAAGAGAATGGCATCCCATTCTGCAGCCTCTGCAACCAAATCCTCTAAGCCTTCCATTGCTGCAACTCAACCGAGCTCGCAAGACTTGTCCCCTGATCAGACTATGCAAGCATACAGGTCTCCCCCTCAGACCTAGGTCACCTGAGGCCACCTTTACACCTACAGTGGCAGGGATAAGGGATAAGGATGATTTCAGAGAGGCAGTCTCTGATATTAAAAGCTCCATTATTGCTGCAATATCTCAAGGATTTGCATCCTTGCAGCAGGGTAGATCAGCTGGCTCCATAAGACAAGGATCAATTCCATCAATAGATTTTATTTTATTTATTTATTTATCAACATTTCTATACCGCCCCATCTCCCGTAGGACTCGGGGCGGTGTACAGCAAATAAAAATACAAAGTACAATATAAATATTAAATGATGATGACCCACTCTCTCAAGCTGCACCATCAGGTTTGGAAGTGTGGCCTTCGCATTCACGAGCTTCATCTGAGAGGAGCTGGGATTCAGCCTCAGAAGAAGGTGAAATTGGGGAGACAGATCTAGCAGATTTATCAGAGGATGAAAATCTGGCTCCTGATGCACCTGCAGTCACAGGTCTATTTTCTCCCGGGTCTCTTCAGGTCTATTCTCTCTAAGGCCAAGACCACAGCAGACCTGAGTAAAAACACTGAGACTAAGGATATGGACCCCAAAAAAGGAGACAATCCTCTTTTTGCCGCACCTGCCCCTAGGAGTGAGGACATTCCTACTCCTTAGGTGGTTTTAGACATGATGAAGAGACAGTGGAACAGACCCAGTTCACAAGCCACCCTAAGTTCAGCAGATCAAAAATATTATCAGTCAGATAAGGATTTATCTGATACACTGCAGCTACCACCGGAGGAAGAAGCTGTTTCTTACCTGGTCTCCCCTTCAGTCACTTCAGTGATCCCACTGAAGGTTTAATGCCAGAGGAGTGCAAGTCAGAGACTTTGTTCAGAAATCCCCATCAAGCTGCAGCATAGGCTGTCAAAGCATCTTCTGTAGCAACATTTTTTAATTGTACCACTCTGATGTGGCTTCAACAATTGCAGGAAAGAATGCCTGTGCAGGAAACCAGACTGCATCAGAACTTAAATAAGATCATTGCTGCAACACAATTTTCAGCGGATGCCACATTAGATTTGATAAAATTCACAACTCGGGCTATGGGTTCCGCAACAGCTGCCAGAAGACTCACTAGGTTGAAATACTGGCAGGCGGACCTTAAATCAAAGTGGAGACTAGCCACTGCCCCTCTCCAGGGAGATAGACTGTTTGGAACTACGATTGATCCTCTATTAGTCGAGGGTAAAGATAAGCATAAAGTTTTACCAATGCATGCAAAGCGACTGTCACAGAGAGCCTTCCCCTACCAGCAAAGACTATATTTCTGTTCTCCTGCTCCAGGGTCCTCAACTACCCAGAAGTCTTTTCCAAGGCATCAGGACAGGGTTCAGGACACTTTTAGAGACAGGTACAAGCCCCCTGCCAGGGGTAGAATGCCCTTTAGAAGAGCAGGAGGTCCCCCCTCTTTTAAACACTCCAAGTAATCCGCAACAGGATCCCTTCATTGGGGGGCAACTATCGCAGTTCGCTGACCAATGGGAGGAGACTGTCTCAGTTAGGTGGGTCCTTAATACTATCAGGAGTGGCCCTGTTCTGGAATTTCTCTACAACCCCCCAAATTACTTTGTAGCTTGTACTGTAAGTACAAATCCCTGTAAAAGATCCTTGATGCAGGAGGCAATAAATCATCTATTATCTATACAAGCGATAGAATCTGTACCTCACAACCAACATAGGTAGGATTTTATTCAAGGTTGTTTATAATTCTGAAGTCTTCTGGGGGATGGAGAGCAATTCTGGATCTTAAGGGGCTCAATGTGCACATTAAATATAACAGATTTAAAATGCATTCACTCCATTCTATTCTGGACTGCGTCAGGAAGGGTGACTTCCAGCGTCTATTGACCTGTCTGAGGCATACCTGCATATTCCAATTTGTTTTTCCCACAGAAGGTTTCTAAGATTTTCTTATCAAGGAAATTATTTCCAGTATAAGGCTCTTCCCTTTGGGCTATCTTTGGGCCCAGGGTATTTACGAAGGTATTAACCTCCTTATTAGCTCATATTAGATCAGTACCTATCCGAATACAGAGCTATCTTGATGATATTCTTATCATGTCTACGTCCCACCAACAGGCCTTACTAGATATTCAGTTGATCCTAGACACCTTATAGGACCATGGTTTTCTTGTTAACAGATTAAAGAGGCATTTGATTCCCACAAGGTGCCTTAAACATCTGGGGGCTGTTATAGATACTGATTTATGTCAAGTGTTTATTTCCCAAGATAGA
>JANHFJ010001681.1:39237-50266 GCA_032468195.1 Cerberus rynchops
TGAGATTGTTCTCAAAAAATATGCTAATGTATTTTATTATTGGATTGATAAGAAGGATAGGTGTAATGTGTGTGTTCCTTTCAAATCATCTATAAAGCAGCATTGGAGATAGTTTTTTTTTTATTTATTAGAATTTGTCAAACAAAAATGAGAACAAGAATAAAAGAATAAAAATACAATGACAGGGACGTTAGGCATGTTAGTGTATTTTTCAGCCTAAGCAGGTGGTTCAACGAAATTTTTTTTTCAATATGATTTGTTATTTTATTTCCATAAATGCAAATGGAGAAATAGCTACTACCATGTTACTCAGTTGCAGAGGGACAAAACAAAGTAATACATCGATTGTGTCACAGTGGTGAAAGCTGTGATCAGATAAGAGTCTGGGCCTGCTTGGTTTGTAGACACAGCACTGTCAAATATTGATTTTTCTTTTCGATCTTTTGCTCTTTTATTTCTATAAAAAAGTTGGACTGGATAGTTATTCCAATAAAGATTCCTTACAGGATTAACCATGTAAAGTGGAAAAAAACAAAAGGAGATTTCTTCTAGCAGCTGGTTCTCCAAACTGCTTAGAAAATTTACTACCTGTTCTAGCGAACCTGCTAGAACCTGCTGAATTTCACCTCTGCATCAGAGATGTAAGCACGAACAGTTAGCTGCCTAACCCTACTGTTACAGATTGCTGGAAACCTGCAGGGCTGTTATGTTTCCCAGACTTTCCAATAGAAAATTATGTAAGAATTTGCGAGCCAAAGTTTACTCCCATTCATCCATGTTTCTTCTTAACAATTTTTACGCTGTATAGGTAGTCCTCCACTTACAACAGTTTGTTTAGTAACTGTTTGAAGTTACAACTGCACTGAAAAAAGTGATTTATGACCATTTTTCACATGACTATTACTGCATCCCCATGGTTACATGATCAAAATTCAGACGCTTGGCAGCTGACTCATATTTATGATGGTTGCAGTGTCCTGGAGTCATGTGATCACCTGTGGAGACCTTCTGATGAGCAAAGTCAACGGGGAAGCCAGATTCACTTAACAACTGTGTTACTAACCTCACAGTTGCAGCAATTCACTTAACAAGTGACAAGAAAGGTCATAAAATGGGACAAGATTTGCTTAACAACTGCCTCACTTAGCAACAAAAAATTGGGGCACAGTTGGTAATCGTGAGGACTACCTATACTCCTGCAGGAAAGCTATTTAACATTTCAACAGACCCCAAAGTATTCACCTCCTGGACTGTACCAAAAAATCACTAACAAAGGTAGTTTTTCTAAATGACATTTAGATCTGTTCAGGTCCCATGACTGCAGTTTGAATAACGTGCATGAGTTGGCTGAACTTTTATGTTAAATAGATGTTTTCTGCCTTCTCCCTTCCATTAATAATATTCATGCATATGTATAGAGTGAAGAAAAGTCTCAGAAATGCCCTTAGAGTTAAAAGACAGCTGTTATAAGCATAGATTTGGTGAGGGAAAACAATTTGGTGAGGGAAACTTAGATGTTGGTTTGGTCAGGAAATTGATTTCAACCCTTCTCGTAATCTGTAGTCACAGTTTTAATGTATACCTGTACTTAAAAAATAAGTCCTAGTAAAGTTATTGGGACATATTGTAAAGCAGCATTGCAAATCAAGACAATTTTCTAATGTAACATTTTTCTAACTTAAAAAATGCAGATCTATACTGTAGAAAAATTCTTTAAAAGTGACATTTGGCAAGAAGATCTTTTCTGGCTTTCTTTGCATTTTAAACAAAGCTTAGCACACATATCATGCTGACAGACTTTTTATCAAGAAATTCCTTTCCTTCTCTGAACCTTCTGAGATTACAGAATACAATCTTATTTTGGTCCAAAGTGAGTCCAGAAGATGGCAGAGCTGGAAATCTCCTTCTCCCTCTCCTTTCCCCCCAATCCCTCCTTCTCCCACTCTCTCTTCTTCCCTCCCTCCTTCCAGGAGACCATGGGGAAATTCTATAATACATTTATTGCCTTCATTATGTTGGGCAAGTCATTGCATTTTAGACTCATCTTTATATCTGCAATGCGGGTATAATATCCCAGATCTATACAGAAAGAAATTTGTTGATCAGACAGGTACTGTGCAAAGATGATAATTAAGTATGACAAGGACTAAAGAATAATTGAGTTCAGGTGTTCAATTTTTCCTCCTTAGACCTAGGCGTGCAAAATCCCTCCTTTGGTTATTGAAGCAAAAATCTGTGACATCTCATAAATTTTGAAATACTTTCTTTAGTTTGTGCTAAAGGGTACAATGGATCAACAAGTATTGCTTGACTAGTTGAGAGAGAAAAACTGCTTTTTGATTGCATTTGCTGAGTCAACTGTAGAACAAAAAAATCCACGAAGTCTTTCTACTGATGTTATCCTCAGTTGTAAAATGCCAGCAGTCTCAGTTTAGTTTATAACATAGTAAGTACATTCACCTGCCCCCAAGAGTATAAGTAAAGTGAAATCCTCAGGGGAAACTAAATATTACACAGATCAATGTCTATGGAGATTCTCAGTCATCCAGCTCCTGGTCGTCCAATCCATCTTTTTCAAAAGGCAACTAGACTTTCTTTATTTTTGCTCGAAGATGTTTCATTTCTCACCCAAGAAGCTTCTTCAGAACTTCTTCAGAAAAAAAAAAAATCTTCAAGCAAAAATAAGAAAACCCAGTTGTCTTTTCAAAAAGATTGACGGGATGACCATGAACTGGATGACAGAGAACCTCCATAAATATTGGTCTGTGTAATATTTAGTTTTGAAAAAGCACCTTTGGGACAGTGGTGGAATTCAAATTTTTTCCTACCAGTTCTGTGGGCGTGGCTTAGTGGGCGTGGCTGGGTGATCATGTGACTGGGTGGGCAGTTTCTGTCAGTGGGGCAATAAAGATTAGGCTAGAAACAACACCAGAATGATTTTTTTTCCTGCCTTCCTTACAGGATTAACCCTGTAAAGTGGAAAAAAACAAAAGGAGATTTCTTTTAACAACCAGTTCTCGGAACTGCTTAGTAAAATTACTACTGGTTCTAGTGAACCTGCTAGAATCTGCTGAATTTCACCTCTGATTCAAACCCTAACCCTAACCCCCTTTAAATACCTTTCGTGGCCACAGACCATGGCTACAGGCCACCAGGACTTAACTCAAGATTTAAGTCATAACATTTCTTCAGGTTTTCATGGACCACCTGAGATGACATTGCGGACCTGTCAATAATTTGAAAATCACTGCCCTAATTCATCTCTTTATTGCAGTTATTAAGAGCATGAATGAAATTACTGACACAAAGATAATTTGCCTTCTGCCATGGAAAAAAGTTGAAACCTTTATGTAGCATCATGTTTTAACTTTTATCTTTTTGAGTTACTGTAATGGACACTTGGTGATTCACTCAGATATATTAGGCAACTGCTATATGTTTATTTAATAGTTCTTTGTGGCCAGAGACCCTTGTTTACTGCTTTATCTACAAAGAGGAATGAATGTAGAGCAAAATGAGCATATTTGCAGTAATTTGAGACCTGATCATACCTCGTTCTCAGCAAAAATCCAAACATCTTTATAGAATGGTAATAATAAAGCGACTTAACTAAGTAGCAGCCTGGTAAGTTTCATCTTTTTCCTGTTTTATTTAAACACACAGTGCTACTTTTAGAACATGCAAATGTTATATATATATATATAGATGTTTTTAATAGTTAAATGTTTTCCATGATTTCATAAAATTCATACCCATCTCACTAAGAACAAGACATACTGACATTGAAAATACCCAGCTGGCTATAGTAAACTTTTATTAACTCACTATGCATGGAATCTATTGTCTGGTCAGCATTTTTGAGAAATAGCTGATGTAAGGCTTATAATACATACACAAAACTAGCCTTGGCAAGAATGTAAAATTGGGCTTAATGCAGATACAGTACTTGCCATAAAAGCAAGCCATGTAATAAAGTATTTTCTGGAATATTGAAAATGAGTGCACTCAATTACCTTCACAACTCTTCTTATCAGGCCCAAGCTCATAACCTGGATCACATGCACACTGATAACTGCCCAGTGTATTCACACATCGTTGTTCACATCCACCATTGTCCAACTTGGCACATTCATCTTCCTCTGAGAAATAAAAATAGCATTGCATTCAAACATAAACATACCTCTTTTTTTCTACTATATTACAATAACAACACACTTGCATTTATAACTCAAATTGTATTTGATGGAAGCATTTTCACGAAGTAGGACACATCTAATGACTGAGAAGACAGGCACAATCCTTTAAGGATTGGCCTTATATTATGTCAGTCCAGTTGACTAAGCCAGATCAGAAAATTAACTCTACAGGAAGGCTGAAATTATTTTTATTGAAATTGGCTATAGTAACAGAATCTTACAAGTCTAATTGTGTTGTACCTACTTTCCCTTTTCATACCCCAGTAAATCAGAGAGAAGTCTGCCTCTGCTGCTTCCAAGGGTATCTCATTGCTCTAGATCTAAAAAATGTTTTAGTTCCTTTTCCCAGGTAAAGGTTCTTGCATACTTCCATCATGAATATCTGTTACCTAGAGACTTGTCTATTCTACTTCTTGTCATTCTCTACTTCTGTTGTTTATATTGATCTGCCAGGGATATAACTGAGACTGAAATAATATTCTTTGTAATTTCAAGAATTCAAAATTAGTGTAGTTAATGTGTGGGAGAAAATAGAACTGGTTAGGAGGAGTAAAATAAAGCAAAACTCCCTCCCTCCAATTACTTAATCAGAGACTTGAAAAATAATAAACTTTTGTCAGCTCAGCCTCTAAGGCCATTCCTTAGAGAGCTAAGGAATGATGGCAATAGAAGACACTAGGGGGTGAGCATAAGCTCTAGGAAACAAGATAGCCCCACACCATATTTTTGTAATTATGCCCTTAGAATGTCCTCTTTCTTCATTCAGTGAAGCACAGTTTTTGCAGTTATGCATTATCTCATAAGATCCACCCCATAGTTGATTCCATTAACATGTAAGATAGTTTTTGACTGCTTTGGACTTGCCTCTATGTGCTCCCCACTGCAGGGAGAGAATTTATTGATCTGCTCTGCTGATGGTTGCCAGTTGGGTTTCAGAGGGTGCTTGGTGGAATTCCTGAGTACCTCATTGTGTTGATCAATTAAAACCTCTTGGATTGATTGAGTTGGATTTCTTTTGTGGAGGTTGTCTGGAGTTGGCTGAGTTATGGGGTGATTTGGTTATCTACAAAGAGGTTTTGTCCTATTGACCTTGAGGAACTGGGTAGAGACTATGCAGCTGTAACTGCATCAGCCTATATTTTAGGATGATGCTACTTCTTGTTGGTTAAGATCTTCCTACAGGTGACATGTAGTTGGGTCCAAGTGATGGTGGATTCTTCCTGGAGAGAAGGAATGGCTCCATATGTGGTTAAGGAGGCAGTGGCCTGGGAATGGTTAAGGGGGAATGGAAGGTTGTTGAGTATGTGAAAAGGATTGTGTAGATCACTTTCAGTTAGGTTCAAACCTGGGCACAGTATGGACACAATATTGATAATGTTTGCTGAAAATATCAATGACGTTAAGTATCTTAAATGCAGGGTAGGAGACTGGTGTGACCCACTGGATGAGGGTTTTTTTCTTGGCACTTATCTGTTTGCATGTGGTTACTTTGGTGTATAGTTTTAAACTTTGATGGGTTTTAATTGACTTCTGTTATTTTCTGATGGTACACGCTGCCCTGAGTTGAGCAGCTGTGTAAATTAGCTAAATAAATAAATTATATTTGATTGATTCTTGTATTGTATGCACTTAGTTGTATATTCTCATTACTCTATATAGGGACGTTCCATCTCCAACCTGTTTAGGTTTTCCTTTTTAGGCTACCTCCAGTATAATAAACAATCTGAACTTCAAAAGAATTGTGTTGCGATCTCAGCTTTAAAATGAACTCTTAGCAAAATTAGTGAGAGAAGCTGCCCCTAGAGATGCATTCAAATCACTTAGGATCTTCTGGTTTAGGAAACCATTTCATAAGTGAGAATAAATGAAAGATAAAAAAAACCTGCAAGCTCATAGATCAAATCAATCTTACAGTCTCAGTAATGAAGGCTACAGGAGCAGGGGAAGCAGCAGAAAAAAAATGTCTGAACAATAAAATTTAAATTAAGGAAAGTTCTCTACATTGTTTCTTCCTGAGTTGTATCATTACAATAGCAATAACACTTAGACTTATGTACCACTCCACAGTGCTTTTATAGCCCTCTCTAAGTGATTTACAGAGTCAGCATATTGTCCCCAACAATCCGGGTCCTCATATTACCAACCTTGGAGGAGGGAAGGTTGAGTCATCCTTGAGCCAGTTAGGATAGAAGGAATCGAACTCTTGGCAATGTGACAAGAGTTAGTCTGTAGTACTTTATTCTAACCACTGTGCCACCATGGCTCTTAAATGCAACTACACCACTAATTGCCCAAACTGTTACCTTTAAAAAAATTTGCAGCAAATCCTGCTTTATTGACTGTTCCATCTGAAACAAACTTCATCCACAGGGTATTTGAGCTAGATCTTATATCTTCAGGTTTATCATAGCCACAAAAATGGCCAATCAAAGGGCTGCTTTCGCTCGTTCCATCTCGGACTTCTAAATAATCATAGGCACAATTATCATGTCTCTCAATCTGCAAATATAAAATGGTATTTGATCAAAATTATAATATGTGTATTTCTGCTAACAATTCTTAGATTAGCTGTATTATTTAGTCTTTAATATAAAAATATTTGTTGTCTAATTATAAAAGCTTATTTGTACCTCATTAAGGCTAAATGTCAAGGATTTATACCGTACTGTATTGTTTTGTTTTGTTTTTTGTGAAACTTATTCAAATTCTGAGCAGGGCTTTTTTAAAAAAGTAAAATTAAATTGGAGAGAAATTATGTTGGCGCCACAAGATGTTTATTTGCCATCCTGTGGCCAAATAAGTATCAAGCTGAACTTAAGGTAGATGCAAAAATCAAAAGTAGGAAAACTTATAAAGTTTGGAAATTCAACAGATAATGTATTTTACTGAGCAACAAAAATCATTTTTAATATGACCATACATATTGGAATATTTTTTTTGCCTTAGGTAAAACAATGTAATATCTTTACATTGATTCAGGTCAGTGGCCTATTGACATTAGCAATTCTAAATTGGAAGTCATACTAGCTTTCCTACTTTCATTTTTTTCATATCTTCTGAAAGTAGGAAAGCTAGTATCTTTAAAGAGAGATAGTAGCACCACAAGGCTTCCATTCTATAACTGTGCTATTTAAGGGATATCTTGTATCTTACTGAGGATGCTTTCCCCTCTGTTCTTACTCCAGATGAGTTTCATGAGAAGAGTTCTTTTAAAATTTCTTTAGAGTACAATTCTGCACCTAAGTTGATTGATTATGAGCAGGATTGCAGTTCGAATTCCTATCATTTTTAACAGCTAATGAAAAGGAAAGAAGGTAGACATATAGTAAAAAATCAGAGCTCTTATAAAGTATAAAAACTTTACAATAAGTTTTTTTTTAGTTTCATTTATATAATTCTATTTATCTATCTACCTATTTTATAATCCCTATGACACAAAGGGATTTTGAACAATGTTATGAAATATATTTTCCTAGCCTCGATTATAACATAAATCAGACAAAGCCAGAGTTACAGGCTTATTTAACAGTATGCAATAAATATGGCTCAAAATAAAATTGCATTGTGTAAAAATTAAAATTATTATAAAATTCATTACAGTTTGATCCCTTTATAAAATATCAGCATGATGTAATTGTATGAAGAGAGAAATGAGAACAAAGAGATTTTTAGAAAGAAATAAAAGTCCTATTCCTTAAACAGCCTTTGGAACAGGATTAGTTACTTGTTAAAAGAAACTATTGTCAGTTTTTAAAACATCCCTATTCAAATAGTGAGATAATATAAAACCCTTTCATCTTTTGAAATTTCTGCAATGAAAAACTCTCAGTGGAAGGAAATATGAACTACTGTATGGCTTTATGTTATACAGAGAATACTTTGTGTCTATGTTGGCTTAATGAGGATTCCCTTAAATGTCACTGTCACTTAGCCACAAGATGGTTTGCTCAGATCAGTTAAAAGGCTTTACCTCAAATGCCTGAAAGGTTAATCCCACATTGTAGTTCACTGACACTGTTATTTTCCACACACATTCTTTCATTGGTCTATAGTCATCGGGATAATTAGGAGACTGGATCTGGCCTTCGTTTTTATGTATTTCACCTCCACAAATTGCTAAAGAACACAAAAGAAGAAATGTAAGGTTACTTCCAGTATTTTCATTTCTTTAAATCAGAAGTTGCTTGTGTCCAGAGGACCCATTCAAGTGACAAATATTTGAATCCTTCAAGTGTTCCTGATAAAATTTATGTTTAAAACTGTATGCAGTGCAATCTACCTACTGTATGTATACAGCGCATTCAGAAAGTATTCAGACCCTCCTCACTTTTATCAATTTTGTTATGCTGCAGTCTGATTCTACAGTTGTTGAAATTCATTTTTCCCCCTCATCAATCTACAGTCAGTACCCCACAATGACAAAAACGAAAACAGAATTTTAGAAAGATCTGTAAATTTATTAAAAAGAAAAAACTTAAATATCATATTGGCATAAGTATTCAGACTGTTCACTCAGTGCTTTATTGAAGCACCTTTGGTAGCAATTACAGCCTGGGGTGTTTTTGGGTATGATGCAACAAAATTTATATACCTTGATTGATGGATTTTCTGCCTTCCTTGCAAATCCTCTCAAGTTCAGTCAGGTTGGATGGTGACTGTTAGTGGACAGTCATTTTCAGGTCCCTCTAGAGATGTTCAATAGGGCTCTGACTGGGTCACTCTAGGACATTCACAAACCTGTCCCTAAGCCACTTCTCTGTTGTCTTGGCTGTGTGCTTAGGATCGTTGTCATGTTGGAAAGCGAACCTTCGGCCCAGTCTGAAGTCCTGAGCACTGTGGAACATGTTTTCATTGAGGACATCTCAATACTTTGCTCCATTCAGCTTTCCCTCAATCCTGACCAGTCTCCCAGTCCCTGCTACTGAAAAATACCCCTCCAGCATGATGCTGCCACCACCATGATTCACTGTTGGGATAATATTGGGCAGATGGTGAGCAGTGCCTGGTTTCCTCCAGACATAACTGAGGCCAAACAGTGGGCTTTCATATGTTTTGCAGTGTGGAGAGGCTTCTGTCTAGCCACTCTGCCAGTGGACAGCTGCAGTGATGATTGTCCTTCTGGAACTTTGTCCAATCTCCACAAGGACCTCTAGAGCTCAGGCAGAGTGACTATCAGGTTCTTGGTCCCCTCTCTTACTAAGGCCCTTCTCCCCCGATTGCTCAGTTTGACTGAGAGACCAGCTCTTGGACGAATCCTGGCTGTGCCAAACTTCTTCCATTTGAGAATTATGGAGGCCACTGTGCTCTTGAGAACCTTCAGTGTAGCAGAAATTCTACTGTAGCCTTCCCCAGACCTGTGCCTTGCAATAATCTTGTCTCTGAGCTCTGCAGACAGTTCTCTTATCCTCATGGCTTTTGCTCTGCTACACTAAGCATTATCAGCTGTGAGGCCTTCTATAGAGAGGCATGTGCCTTTCCAAATAATGTCCAATCAATTTAATTTACCACAGGTGGACTCCAATCAAGGTGTTAATAACAATAAAGCGAAATGGGGAATGCACTGAAGCAAAATTTCAAGTGTTGCAAAGGGTCTGTATACTTATGCCAATGTGATGTTTAAGTTTTTTTTTTCTTTTGCAAATATTTCTAAAATCTGGGTACTGGCTGTAGATTAATAAAGGGAAAAAAAGAATTTCAACAACTATACAATCAGGCTGCGGCATAACAGAAGTGAAAAATGTAGTGTAAATTGCAGACTGGATAAAAGCCATAGGAAATCACCCAGCAGCTTCAGTGTCTGGGCCAATTAATGTAGGGGTTTCCCTTTGTCACCTATGAAAGGGGAAATGCTTGGCATGCACAATGGGAAATCTGCAGTGCATGGAAAATTCCCTTCCCATCAGAAAGGAAGCTCTACACATACAGAACCTGATACACTTCCACAGTTTGCAGGTTTATTACACTCAGAAGGGCCCAAAAATATCTCCTGAGAGATTAGAACACAAAAAAGAACTTTTAAGATAGTTGAAAGTTGTGTAAGACAATAACTGTACCACCCTAGAATTTTCTGTGATAGGCACCAGGTAATTATTCAGTGGTAGAATGCAAGAAAGCCCTATTGATATGGTTGGACTTAACATGCATATCCACACCTGCATTCACATCTACCCACCTATTCTTGCTTTAACACATAAGGCAATCTCCCCCAGTTTGATCCATTATAAATGTGTTGGGTCTGTAATTCATAAGCATCACTAAACCTGGCCAGTAGGGAAGACTGCTAATTATCCTAGAAGTAATCTAAATAATTGCTCAAATCTTTCCTGTATTTTTTTTTCTTTGAACTGTAAAAGCAGTCTGAGGAAAGAATTTTAGCAAGTGATTATCTCAAGAGCCACGGTTGGGTATTTTGATATTTTCTTTACTTAAAAGTTATATGTTATACCAAAATAAAAAAAAAGTCTGCTGAATTTGGGCCACAGAGCTATTTTAAGCTAATTTGGTATATAAGTTTAACCTAGATGGTTTACGGACTCACCTTCATAAACAGCTGCAAACCCTTTTCCTACCCAGTTGCTGCTGCTACGGAACTCGATCCACATTCTACTATCACTAGATGTGAGGATGTTTGAGAGTTTATCTCCGCAGAATCTGCCTAAAAAAATGTAAAAAGTGAGACAGTGCATTTTAAGGCATCCCTAAAGATGATGCCATGCAGTATGTTATTAGCGATGTGGGACACAAACTACGGTTCTAGAAGATAGATAGATAGATAGATAGATAGATAGATAGATAGATAGATAGATAGATAGATAGATAGAGAGAGAGAGAGA
>JANHFJ010001681.1:95996-106727 GCA_032468195.1 Cerberus rynchops
AGAATAGAATAGAATAGAATAGAATAGAATAGAATAGAATTCTTTATTGGCCGAGTGTGATTGGACACACAAGGAATAATGGCAAGGTTCACACACTAAACTAAAGCCAAAAATAACAATAAAAAACAACCTGCTATTGGCAGCAAAGTCAAATCTATAACAGTTAAAAAAAACAAATGCAAAAGTGGCTTGAAGACGTCCAACCTCAAGTGAAAGAAAAAGACAAAGATTTATTAGATCAAACGAATGAGGCACTACAACCAAAGGTTTAAAAAAAAAAGCAATATTTCCCAAGAAAATAAAATAAAAAGGACCAAACTTGGTGGGTAAAACTGACAGTTAAAGAGATTTAGAATAGATTCTGCACCACTGAACTCTCTGCAATAAGCCATTGCAGAAGAAATAGGTTCCTGATTGTCCAAAAAAGAAACAAAATATTGAGTTGAACAGAAGACAAGAGGCTGGAGCTCTGAAGAGCAGAAGATGTGCAATTGCTATCTGGAAGACAACAAAGATGACAATTATCATTGCTGGTGACTTTTTTTTAAAGAAATTAATATGCAGCAGTTTAACCTACTGATCATGAAATATTCCATAATGATTCAAGGAACATCATTTAATGGAATGATGGACCAGTTGTCAAGACTCTTCAAATTTACTGACAGTTATCCCCTTTTACTCATCTATGAGGACACAAATGGCACTGCATGAAGTTAGACATTGAAAGCGAAAAGCTGAAGAACCTGAAAGTTTAGGTGATGTTCATATGCATGATTCTAGACAGGGAAGAGAATCATTCCTCAACCCAAATGGTATGGATAAATTAATGGTTAAACAAATGGCTTCAATATAAGATATTTTGTTTCTGGAGTCATAGGCAGCTGGAACAAGATGGATTGCAAGTCCATAAAAGTTGGGAATGATGTGTTTGGCTAAAGCTTGTCAGATATGATATGTCAGAAACCCAGAAATAGAAACTCCAGATAAATGCTTATGTACTGCAAGAGTAAATGGGAGCAGTGATTGTTCTGCACCTTATTAAACTACTTAGTGAACAACCGTGAAGAGTAATTACCTGGGAAAAAAGGAAGATGAGCTTGAATCATGACTACAGAGGGTCAATATGTTTTAATAAGTATAATTGTAAATGCTGAGAGGATCTTCATGACTGGGACATTACAATTGCAGAATATAATTTATTCAACAGAAGATAAGCACCGAAGGGAAGAAGAATTGCACTGTGTGTTAAAAAATATCCATTATCTTTGTAAGAAATCAAAGTGAATGAATTGGCTAAAAAAGTGTTAATAGCTTCTAAAACAAATGGAAGATAGAATAAAAAGAATATTGCTGTTCATTTTTGAAACCCCAATGCAGGTATAATGTTTACCCAAAGCAAATTAGTGATCTTTCAGAAAGAAACAGAATGGTAGCATTAGGGCCTCTTATTATCCTGACATCTGTTGTGAAACATTCTGTCAAGGATGACACTTCCCAGAAATTCATAACTTTTCTTGTTGATGATGTTTTCCTTCAGAGGGTAGAAGAGAACACAGGGCAAGCATATATGCTTGAGTTATCCTAACAAAAAAAGGAAGATTCAGTACAAAAAAAATGAAAGCCATGAACATTTTGAGGGAAATCATCATTTTATACAGAAATTCTTGATAGTAAGTGAACTAAAACTGAATGCAGTCAAATGTTTACTTGGACTGCAAGAAAGCAAGTTATATAATAGTCAATAATAAGAAGTATTCCATGGTAAAACACAAAGTAGATGGGGTTCTATATAAACACACACACAAACACTAAATTCCAACTTCTTAGTCAACAATAACAGTATATATCATTAATCCATATTTATAGCTATGCTAGAATTAATAAGGGCATAAACCAAAAAAGAGCTTCTCCTGGTATGATAAAAAAGAAAGGATATAGAAAAAATTATGGAAACTGTGAAAAAATACCAAAGAGTTCTGCTACTGTTTTACAGACTACTCCTTGTAGTCTGTGATTATGCTGATTATTCAAGACTTTATAAGTATCACAAAGCATACATTTCTTTTGACAGAAAATCTTTACAATAATTAGGAAGCCACAATAAGAACAGAGCACTAAATAGTTTAGCACCAGAAAGTCAAACAAGGCTACATTCTCTCATCATACCTGCTTAACCTGTACCCGTAATATATTATATGTGCTACAGATCTGGAAGAATTGGAAGCTGGTGAAAGGAGTAATCTGAGATATGGATATGTTATTCTATTGGCTATAGAAACTAAAGAATACCCTAATAACCAGTTTATAGAAACAAAACAAGAGAACCAAACTGACTTTTTTTTGAATATCAAGCAAATAAAGCACTGAAAATCTCTGAGGTGCTAGAACTGATTCAGCGAAAGAAAAAAAGTGCAAGAAAATTTAATAAAAGAGTTTTGCCACTGTTGTATATATTACTCCTAAGGTTATTTAACAAATTGTTTCACTCCAATGGGATTGGCCCACCTTACCTGTTCAAGCAGAAGAAACTCTTTTTACAGGCTTTCTCTGTCAAGGAATTCCAGTTGGTGGGTCCAATTTGTTGTTGTTATTGTTTGTAGGAATTTGACAAAAAATATAGAGCACTCGTGAAGCCATTTTTCTGTATGTGCAGGTAAGTACATCTTGCTGGAACATGTACAAGGACGCAGGATGTGAATAGAAATCAGCCCGCGCATTTCCCAGCCTTGACTATTCTTGGAACAAAGCCATGACCATGATTTCCTTATCTGCCTATGCCTAATAACTTGTGCACATGTATCCGCTGTATCTTGCAACATTCCTTTCTGTATACACGTTCTGCTTGTGGAGTAAATAAAGGAGGTCTCCAGAGATCGCTCTGGGCTCTCACTTTGAGGAATAATGACTCCGTGTCTTTGTTCCTTATCCTTCCCATGAGAGACCACCGGTAATTCCGCATTGTTTTAATTTTTTCATTATTTTATATTTTTTATTGATTGTAAGCTGCCTAGAGTCGCCTTTAGATTAGACGGGTGACATATAAGTTTAATAATAAATAAATACAATTTATTATACCACTAATATACAAGACACTAGCGCCACCAGAGATAATCATTAGTACTTGACATATAATTTGCAGATACATCCAGAATCATCAAACATTATTATTAAACATTTATTTAGTGGTAGGTAAAATGTAAGCACTTGAGATTTAATTTATTTATTTAGTGAATTTATATGATGACCACCCACTCACTTTCAGTGACTTTAGGTAGCTTACAAAAATTAATTCCATTTTGTTTTACTATTCTTATTTTACCTATGCTTGGGATTTATTTATTTATTTGGGTTAAAGTTCTGATTGTGTCTCATTAAAAGATGGATGGAATAGAGGCAGTCAATCTCAAAATCAATCATTACAAAGGAAAATGAAGAGAACAGACTCATAAACAAAGCCTCAAAAGCAAGGCACAAGAGCAGAAATCTGCACAGTGGAAAACAGTTATTCTCAGGTTATTCACAATTACTTAACTAATCAGTTAAGTACCAGATGTTTGTTGATTCTCAACAAAGTTCATTCCACAAGGAGGGGGCCGCCACAGAGAAGGCCCGAACCCTCGGGGTTGTCAGACGACATCGACCATATGGTGGAACCCCGAGGAGGCCTGCCCTGTGGGAAAGCACTGGTCGGCTGGAGGCTGAAGGTGGCACTAGGCGGTCCCGTAAGTACCCAGGTACCAAGCCATGGAGTGCTTTAAAGATGAGAACTAACACCTTGAATTGCACCCGGAAGGCCACAGGCAGCCAGTGCAGCTCGCGCAGGAGAGGTGTTACATGGGAGTTCCTAGGAGCTCCCATAATTGCCCACGCGGCTGTATTCTGGACCAACTGCAGCCTCCGGATGCTCCTCAAAGGGAGCCCCATGTAGAGAGCGTTGGCATAATCCAGACGGGAGGTCACAAGGGCAGAAGTGACTGTGCGAAGACTGTGCATTCCCTGCCCTATCCCATCCTACATCACGCACCAAACCGGTAGTAAAACCGGTTGTATCCCATCACTGGTATCAACCCCTGACCATGCTGGCTGGGAATTCTAGGGATGATAGCTCCCAGTTATAGGAGGAAGGACTATACATGCTCATCTACTGAACATTTTGGCTGAATGAGAATTTGAACCCAAATCTCTCTACCTTCTAATGTATCACTCAAGCTTCTACAACACATTGGGTCTCAATTTTTAGGTATACAAAGGAAATAACAACCAAACAAAAGAAAAAAAATAAATCCTTTTGATTCAAATGAGTGAATTACAAGCACATCTACTTAACATTTAACTAAAAGCAAAAGGCCACCAAAAGTGTTTGCAATACTCAAAAGTTCAAAATATCATAATTAAATTAATTTCAGTGGATAATGAAAATGCAAATATAAAGAGGGAGAGGAGAGTAAAGTCAAAGTAAATCTGGGGATTGCCAGCAAAATCTAAGTTTTTATTTGAAAAACAAAATTCTAGACAAGAAAAGAATACTGTTGATTAGAGTTAATTACCAAATTTGTATATCTACAATTAAATTTTTAGACTAAATTGACAGTAACCTGGCATACATCACAGTAAATCAAGGTTTAAAGTTTAAGTGAGCCACAATTGCTGGATTAATGCATTGTGCTACTTTATAATCCATGATTGCACATTATAATTACGATCACTGAATATACAAAGCTAAAACCAAACTAAGTCACTGTCTTATTTATGTTTATTTATTTATCAGATTTAGAGACTGCCCATCTCACTTTCAGAGCAAGTGTGACTCAGCTGCTGCTTTGATGATACTATAAGATGTCTATATAAAGAACTGTGGGTTTGGGCTGCAAATCTAAACATACTTTCAAGGATAAACTCTGTTAACTTTACTTTAAAATAAATACATACAAGTTAGCACTATATTATTCATGAGGTAATTGGGAGTCTTTCTCATTGGGGGCCAACAAAGAAGGGATTTAAAACAGGAAGAGAGGTTCATTTTGGAGATATACAAAGAAAGCTAAGGAGACTGCTTAACTGGCAGAATGCTCAACTATAGGGGTCACTACAGTAGAACATCTGGAATGACTAAACTTTAGCACTGTGGTACGTTTTCTCACAAAGCCGTAAAGAGACATTTCCAAGCAGTCTAATGCTAATTAGATGCATTTCCCAACTGATGGTTGCAGAATTTTGAAACTGCTTATGATCCTTTTGATATGTGTGATTAACTCCTATTAACATCAACAGGGACTTAGGCACATATGTTAAGGATAAAACAGACCAATAAAGATAACTACAGATGGGGCTGCTATTGCCAGGACAATTAGCAGGGAACTGATTCAAATAGAAGCCACAGCTGTGAGAAAGAAAAGATTTGTGAAATATGTCATATACATTTGTCAGAGAAAACTGACAAGAGCAAAGCTTACCATGTCATTGGGACTTAGTTTCACATATCAAAGAGAGGCCATGGGAGAGGATGTGCCCTACAGCTCCAAGCACATTGTTAGCCAAAAATGAACTGCAAGGGGAGGGAAAAAAGATCCTGTTCCCATCCTTTGAAAAATAATGATGGCTCTGCAATTTCAAGATGATTTTTGGTGTCACTACAAGCAAGTCATTTATTACTTATCTGTTTGAAATATATTGTGCCTTTCATTCAATAAACAGAATATTAGCAAAGCCTTCAAAATTATGTTTGGTAGTGAAATATCCAATTCCAGGAATTTAGGATTAAATTACCATAAATGGATTTTGTAGATGGGGTCTGCTAATTTAATTAACAGATAGCATTCAAAAACATAAATATTTCTCTCTGCCAACTACAACTGTTTTGCAGAGAATTTATACAAATTTTTTGTGGGGGAAAACCATAGATTAATGCAATAATTGAACTCAGTCGTTTAATTGAATAAATGCATGAAAATGACATAGGCCAGAAATAGAGTGATTAATATGTCTTTAATATCTGAAATGCTGCATGAAAAATTATGAAACCATAGCTGATAGATTGTCAAATGAATTGTTGCTTGTTTTTTTTTTAATTTGGAATTCAATTTTAATTTGAAAAAGCACCCATGATGCCCAGAATAAACACTTTAACACCTATTTATCTCTTTTTCTTAAAGTAATTAGTAAGACAAAATTTAATTAAACCAAATAACACCATAATTTGTACAAATTTAGCAATTTGTAGAAATTTTAGATTTCAAGAGCACAAACATTGAGCTAAATTCCATTAACCATAATGGAACTTCCACTCACAGCCACCACTAAGCAAATGAGTATTAATATTAGCATTATCATGATAATCCCAGGTCTACTAATGAAGAAGCCCACAAACTATTTCCCAGAGAATAGCCATTGTCAATTCAATTCAATCCTTTATTGTCACTGCACAACATTGTGGGGCGAAATTGAATATTTGAACTGAATATTCAACAAGAACAGCAAACTTATTTTAGCTATACTACTAAATATCAGCAGCAAATACAGTATGAAGAATAGTTGAGCAAGGATTAAAACTGATTGGATGAACTTTGTAGAATAGGCTGTTTTAACTGTCATTTGGACATGTGTTTGAAGAAATAATTGCCCAAAATTGAATGGTTGAACAGTGGTGGAATTCAAAAATTTTTACTACCAGTTCTGTGGGCGTGGCTTAGTGGGCGTGGCTGGGGAGTCATGTGACTGAGTGGGCAGTTTCTGTAAGCAGAGCAATAAAGATTAGACTACAACAATACCAGAATGTTTTTTTCCTGCCTTCCTTACAAGATTAACCCTGTAAAGTGGGGAAAAAAACAAAAAGGAGATTTCTTCTAACAACCGGTTCTCCAAACTGCTTAGAAAATTTACTACTGGTTCTAGTGAACCTGCTAGAACCAGCTGAATTTCACCTCTGTGGTTGAAGTATTTTCTTTAGTGTCTCTTTTTTTAAATTGAGTAGCTTTGGTTTAGTTTATAGCCTTATTTAATGAATGAAGTTCTTCTTTAATCAGATTTGGGTTTCCAGTAATTCCCTATTGAGTTACTGATTTATTTAGAATTAGGATCATGTTTCTTTTTTCCAGGCATACTTCAAATCTTTTGATTCATAAGAAGATATTCTTTTTGTACTATAGAAAAAGTATTTTTTTTAATAATGCCATGTGTAGGGTATTTCGAAGTTCTATCCCTCCAGTAATATATCATGTTGTAAAGATGCAAACAAATACAGTGGATATAGCAAGCACAGAAAGAGGAAATGTGAAAAATCTGTTTTCACATCTGAAACTTGTTCCATTAATTACATGCCTTTATTTTAAATTACTGTTCCCCATTTATCAAAAGCCATATTTGAAAAGAATTAGATTCACTTTGCTTTTGATATAAAGAGCATTATCCAGATGGAATATCAAAAAGTAACTTTTAGTTATTTTACACTTTTTCTGCATTGTCCTACTCATGAAATTGAACTATTTTAAATAAAATTATCCCAATAGCCATTTCTAGTATGTATGTATATATACACACTAATATACAGATTTTAATTAGGTTCTACTATACTTTAGGCATTCTCTTAAATTTGCTTTGAAACTAAGTTATAACTTCAAATTTCTAATTCTATATTGAAGTTATATAAATATCATACATTTCACGTATAAAATCCAAGCAAGACTTTAGCTGAGTTTTGTGAAACTCTGTGAAACTGTAGTTTCTCCCACTTTGTTCATTGAAATGAAGTTACCCTATTAATACCTCCATTTAGCCAACAACCCAACATAAAGGATAATTTCAGTGTCATGTGCAATAATTTTGAATGAATATTGTGGTTTACAAACTGCTAACTTTCAGGATTGCCCAATTTCTACCTGATGCACAGTATGCTTGTTTGCTAATAGGGTGTTTAATAATATCTAGTTGTTCAGGCACTCCTATTAAAAATAAATCTGACACAGGAATGACACTGACAATTCACAGTGGTGATTCAGCTTCTGCAGTCATTTTAATGCTTAAAAATATTTTGGAATAACTCTTTACTAGAACTGCTTCATACAGCAATCTGCATTTCAAGAAACATCTGTATTGTACCACATGCTGACTTTTGAGGCATATTTGTAGGATGTAATAAATCATGTGATGTAGGAATAAGAAAAATAAATAGAACCGCAGCTTCATGAAGTGAGAACAGAGATATAGATGAGAAAGGAGACAACATTTTGCAACCAGTCATCGATTACAACAGTCCTTTTTGGGGGGGTTCCATCCAGCCATATTTTGAAAAACAGGAAGTCAAAGTAGAAAAGTATAGTGCTCTTCAAAAATATGCCAATCTTGGTAGTCCAAACAATATATAATAGACATACCTGTACATATGACTTTAGGGTTTTTTAAAAAAATCTAGTACTGCTAATATGTTCAATGTTAGGAGCATACAAATCAAGCATCTTAAATCAGATATATCAGTTTTTTGCTTTACCAAATTCGGTAAGTCATTTCATTGTATCACTTCCAATAATTGTAAGGAGAATTCAACAATGCATTCTTGTCTAGGCTAATTAAAAAAAACCCAAGTCTAAATAAATATCCTTCTGTAGCTAAGGTATCAGCACTTTACAAATCTGTTTTCTCTTCCTATAATATAGCATATAACCTGAGATATGCCCTTAGCAATACTTGGTACGTAATAAGTCTGGGCCTTAAACCTCTCTGTCCATAAGCATTTGACTTTAAGCTACTACTCACGCAGTCATACAGCTTGACTTTTTCTGTTTGTTGTTATACCCTTCTTTTAGACAAGCATTCTCACATTGCATTTCTCACATTTCATTTTGATTTCACATTGATCTCTTTATTATTTTCTTCTTTCGTGACAATATGTGATGCTCAAGTTGTTGCAAATTGTTTATCTTCCACCAGTTTTAAATCTTATTTTACTTAGACTAAAAAATTTGAACCATGAACCATGTTAACTGCAGATAACAGCAATAAAATCTTAAGGAACCAACCTGCTCAAGGCATGGATGATAACTTTATTATTATTATTATTATTTTTAAAAAAGGGGCATTTTAACATTATTCTGCTGATGATCTCTGTGATTCTGCTGATCAGAATGATAATCAGGCATGAGAAAGCCAAAAATTTAACTTAAGGGTGACATCATCCCATGTCATTAAATATGAATGTCAGATCTCAAGCAGTGTGAGAAATAATTCGGCTAACCTCTAGTTGACTTCACTTCAGAAAGATCAAAGGTAATATTTAAAAATGGTTTCCATCATAGAAAATATCTGTAACGTGATTAAACCAATATAAAACTCAATACTGCAACCAGCAAATATTTACAATACTTGGTGGCCTTAGTATTCTGAAAACAATATTATGACAAATCACAACTCTTGTCTTTCCATAAATTATCAGGTGAGACTATCTAATAAGATCACAGTGGCCAGTATGGCAGTGTAATTCAAGTACTTTCCTGGACTTAAGGAAACTGAATTTCGCACTTCTTGGTTGTGGTGTTCACTGTGTAGCTTTGGAATAATCACTATGTCTCCCTCTAGTTTCTCTCAAGAAGATGAGATGATCACATAATGAGTAGCTCCCCTGTGTATTATCTTGATTTTCAGGGGAAAAAGTTATAATGCAATTATAACACTTTTTAAATTCCATTCTAATACTGGCAGAAACAATTTTTCTGCACTGCACATGGGTATCTATTCTGAACGGACATTTGATCCCAAATTTTCTTCACTTTTCCTCTCTTATAAAAATGTTCCAGTAAAAGTATTCTTCACCTGTCATGGCAAGCGGTGTCATCTCCAATAACAAGATTACAGTTTCCCTCCAGTTTTGAGGTTGCCAAGGCCAGCAAGTTGTCTGAGAAATAGCACTCTCAATGCACTATCACTAAAGTTGGAAGGAAAACTAGTGATTATCTGGCAGCTGCATGTTAAAATCACCTGTACAAAAGCAGGTAAACATGGAAACAGGGAGTTGCTAGATGTTGTGCCTAAAGCCTATAATATATCCCTGAATCTAAATATATGTGCTGAGATGATTCTTAAAATATATACTGTATGCATCTAGTTACACATGTAGAGAAGATATACAGAATTATGGGTAAAAACATGAAAATCACTGGTGGGAAGTAGGCCTGCCTTCCTTACCCCATATGACTCTACTGTCTTCCAGCTGAAGTGGTCAAGAACTGAGATGCAAAATAACATTGGGAACTTTAAAACATTTCTATGAAAAGAAGACAAACTTATTTTTGCATTACACTTTTTAGACAAACTTAAACCACATAGGTTGTGTTTGATAACAACATCAGGTCCCATGAATTATAAAAATATTATTCATTACAAATTATTAAAGTACTATTCATGTAGTTTTAACGTCTTAGTTTTATTACCTTAAAGTGCAAGTGTTTTTTAAAACTTCTGAGACTATATTCCTTTGGTTTCAGGCTTACCTTACCAGATCTACAGAACTATATTTCTCCATCAAACAGAATCAGCATTTACATTGGAGATTATTTTGTTATGTTATGTTATGTTATGTTATTTTAATACTGCCCCCTCTCCTGAAGGACTTGAGGCGGTGTATAGCCATCTAAAAAAAACACAGAATGAATAACAGTTTAAAAAGCAAATTAAAATTTAACTAATTTGGGTGGCTGATCACAATTAAAAACCTAATGTGAAAATTAGAAATTTAAAATTTAA
>JANHFJ010001681.1:162659-177930 GCA_032468195.1 Cerberus rynchops
ATAGAGTTTGAGATTTTTTTTTTCTATTTGATTTATTATTAGTTATTTTAAGACTTATATACTGAGTTTTGGGATAGCCTTCCAATTTATGCCCTAAGCAATATACTGTACTTGGATATAGATTTAAACATATGAAGAGTTGTGAGTTTTTCATCTTCTACAAGGTGATGCTGGAGATGTTCATGAATCACCATACTCCCTGTTGTATGTAATAATAAGGAGTCTTCTTGTACAGACATAGATTTTCAAGCTACAGACATAAATGACTTACTGTTAACTAGTATTATAGTGCATCTTCACAAAATGGAGAAAATATTCATTATTGTTCCTATATTAATTTACTATGTACAGTATATAAAGCTTTAGCTGAGTAAAAATAAGGACACAAGAGGAACATGTCCTTTTATTACCACTGCAATTATTCTGCACGCTATTTTTCCTATTGATTCTTAATAGGAGTCCATATGCTTCATATCTGAAGGCAAAAAAATGCTTCAGAGAGGAGTGACACTGTTTAAAGTCCTCGTGTGTGTTTTTTCTGGCGTCATGAGACTGCCTTCCATAGCTGTAGTACAGTTCTGGGAAAAATACCTCCAATATAGAGAATTGTAGCTGTGCTCTGAAGTTATTTCTTTGCCTTTGAATTTGAGGTATTGCACAGTTCAAAGATTTGCACCTGATTCAAGGGTTCAATCAAAACGATTAATTGATTCATCACCTTGAGTAAGAAGAAATATTTAGAATAGAAGGTTTCTGGACATTCCCTGTAAATTGGTCCAGTTTCTTATTTCCAGATATTTATAGTTGGTTCTATGAAATACATCAAATTCATCAATATTGTAACTAATATTGTATGTCAGTGGTTCCACACCTGTAAAGCTCTGGGGGGGGGCTGTGATGCCTCACAGGGGGTCCACGAAGGCTTGAAAAAATATTATTTAAATCTTGACTCAAGTCTTGGTGGTCTGTGCCCATGGTCCATGGCCACAAAAGGAGAGGTGAAATTCAGCAGGTTCTAGCAGGTTCACTAGAACCAGTAGTAAATTTTCTAAGCTGTTCGGAGAACCGGTTGTTAGAAGAAATCTCCTTTTGTTTTTTTCCACTTTACAGGGTTAATCCTGTAAGGAAGGCAGGAAAAAAAAAACATTCTGGTCTTGTTTCTAGCCTAATCTTTATTGCCCTGCTTACAGAAACTGCCCACCAGTCACATGACCCACCCAGCCATGCCCACCAAGCCACGCCCACAGAACAGGTAGTCAAAAAAAATTGAATTCCACCACTGCTTTGAAATGTTAGACCCAACATCTTAAATTGTTCCCAGAAAACTACTTTTAAGCATTAGAGTTACCCTTTAAATTTTGTACTTCTAAATTTTGCAATATAAGTTCTGGGCTCTAAAGTTATTCATAGAAACATAATTGTTCATGAAACATGCATATAAAAAAGATGTCACTAATGAAAGGCAGAATGCATATGAATGCTTGCTTAGAATCAGTAGCATCCAGACAAAAACACGCAAGAATTCATAAAAATTCATAAAAAAGGAATAAATATTTTTAAGGAACTTGAATGTTCCTATTTCAGTTGGGCATATGATCTAGGCCACTCATATGATCCCTATCAGGATGGGGATTTACGTAGCTCTCATTGGATGTTTAAGGACATTTCTGTGCTGCCCCGCTCACTCAGTGTGGTTTAGGGAGTTTATTAATACACGCCAGCAATTCCCTTCACCAAAATCCAGCACTGTCCCAATTAAGTCCAGCCGTGAGCAGACCAAGGTGAGTTCACAGAACAATGGCCAAATAGTCCACAAAGCACTTGAAAGTTGCTCGAACAAATAACTCTGCCAGACAAACTTAAATCCATACACAAGAGTGCTCATGAGGCAAGAAAAGTCCGGGGTCTCCAAGGCACAATTCAATTCCAAACACAGTATCTATCCAGAGTAAAGCAAGAATCACAACAACCAAATACGCAGCTAGAAAACAAACGCGTTGTTCCCAGCAATGCCTCCATCTATCTGCTGTGATAAGTAGCCAACTTCCAGTGCAGCCCATCAAAATGGATGGGGTTTTCTCCTCTTGAGTAGTCTGACTGACCTTCTCTGCTCCTGCCTTTTTGCTGCTTTGGATCAGGTGCAGAAGGCAATTCCTCCTCCTCTTTGCTGGCTGTCTGCCACTGTAAGCTTTCCCCACCTGGAGCCTCAGCCAAATCCCTTCCGATAACCGTTCAGAACCACCAATCAATTCAGTTCCTGACGTGCCAGGAACTGACTCATCCTCCCCTGAGCTGACATCTAAGGAGGTATCGTCCAAGGGAGACATCACAATTGGGGAATTCCCTCTCTTCTGATTGGCAGTAACTGTTCTCCATAGCCCTTTTAGCCTGAGCTGCTGGGCACCTGGCCTCTGCAGAAGCATCTAAAGTACTTTTCAGCCTCAGATAGGCTTCTTATAAACATTATAAGTTTAACATTTGAAAGGGCATCAGATGCATTCTTTAAACATTCTTCAAAGCACTTTTGAAATAGCACTAAAATTTTGTTGTTGTTTTTTTAAAAAGCAAAGCTTCCAAGCACCAATCCAGTGCTGCACAGGAGGTGGAATTAAACTGGAAGGAGAAGCCAGGATCTGCCTGCTATCTGTTGCTGGCTCTGGATGCGTTACAGGTTTTCTGCTACTTCCATTAAGTGTAGTTTTTTTCTGCTTCCATTGGTTAAGAACCCAACAGCAGCAAGAAAAGAATTATATTTACTACCCTGCCATTTCCTTCCAGGTCCCTCTAGCTTGCATGGCCTTCCTCATTACTTGTGATCTGTCAGCCTGGCTGTTTTGGATATGGGGCTATCACTTTTTTAAGGAAATAGTCCTCTTGAAAGACAGAAAGGATTTTGATCTTGTGACCCACTAGTCAGAAAACTTGACTGAGTGGCTAAAAAACACCATCAACAACTGAACTTACCTGATGAAAGGAGGGTAAGCAACTGGTTTTCCCTGCTAGTAATACACACTTGGATAGAAGGGAGAAAAACCCACCAGTTGCTTTCCTTGGCTTGACCCTGTTGGAAATTTAAGATCAAAACAAGTCATGCCTTATTACAGTGGTGGGAACAGAGCGAACAATTAAAACCTACTTAAACTTTTGTTTGGTTCTCCGAGGACTCCTTTTATTAAAGCAAAACTTATAAACATTGAGAAATACCTTTTTTAAAAATAGGAATTTTGAAATGTCAGGCACCTTCTGCAAACATTGTGTGGCTGGCTAAAATACTGAAAGTATTCTTGTTAAAATGCCAAAGGATTTTGTTGTTATCCAGGTGATCCGTTCAGAATAAGGCCGTGATGCTTTTCTTCTTCTTCTTACATAGCTGAATTGTCCAGCAAGACCTTCTTTTGAAGAAATAATGCGATATCAAGCTCACCTGCATTGGACAGGCAGGGGATGCAGCCTCAGGTTAGGATGAAATGGACATGCCATCAGTTCTCCTCTGTTGTTTGCCTGTCCATGTGCATGAAAAAGTAATAATCATATCAGAAAATAACCTTATTTTCTGAGCAATCACATATTGTAATCTGAAAGTTTGGGAAAAACAATCTCTCTGACACAGGACTTTCTCCAAAGAAAATGCCTATTCCAATTTCACCCATAGAAATAGATATGTATCTTCCAATTAAAAATTAGCTTGGTTTTTGTTTCATTATAACAAATGACGGAGACTTTCAGTTTGTGCCTTAATCAATTCCATAGGTCTCCTCAAACATTTTTTTTTTCACTACACTGTACCCATTTAATGTTTGTGGTCCCTCTTTTGCAGCTTTGCAGCTTGTTGTTCTGATTAAAAACACCTGATTTTTTTCCTGTCTTGTCTTAGCATGCGACTCCCCCTTCCCCCAGTAAGAAATATCAGTCTGCCATCTCTACTTATTGTTTGGATGCTGGCCTCCGATAGGAAAGACAACACCTTCAGCATTTGATTCCAATTAACATTTTAGAGCAGGAAGAAATAATGAGATAATATTGGATTGCCAGCTTTCAGACCCTAGCAGATAAAGCTTTGAGTGAACATTGATCCTTTGAATATTTAAGAGACAGGGAAAGCTTTGCCCGTGGCCTATTGTTTTCTGAGGGCTAAGAGAAATGAAGTATCAATAATCATATTGAATCAAATGTAAACCAAATGAGTTTGTCGGATTCAGCGATATGCATGATGGTGAAATAGCTGATGGTACGTACAGATGTACAAAAAGCCCTGGCTGATAAATGGGCATTCTGATAGTTAAAGATATTGTAGGGAAGGAAATGGGGGTACATTATAATTCCAGATTTGGAAAGGGGCCTTGGACATCCATTAATACAGTGTGCCCCTCTTCTCTCTGATGATCACATTGGGCTAATGTAGGATGAGCAAATTTTTTGACAAGGCTATATTTTCAGAGAGATACTTCCATATCCGTCTTATCCATCATCTACTTTCAGTCACCATCTTCCTGAGAAATACTTTGTTGGAGGCAGACAGTGTGTAGGGTTGCTCATTTTCTTGTTCCCTCCGATCAGGGCCAGCTTCAGGGAAGCATAAGATATAGCTCCCACAACAAAGAGGAACAGATCTCTTTCAAAAATATTTTAAAATTAGATTGATTGACATGTGATTCTAGATCCTCCAGTTCTTCATCTCTGGGTAGGGAATTACATTGGAATCTTATCTTAATTTAACTCTATAGAGCTAATAATAGCAATGCTACTCCTTCTCTATCTGTTGTAGCAGAGTAATAGAGAGACAATAGGAGGTAGATTCTTTCTTCTGATAAATTACAATAGTGATCCACTAAGACTTAAGGTGGACATGCCTCCTGGTTCTCTTTCCTCAAGAAAAGAAACAGATACAGGCTTCCTCTGAAAACTATTTTGACAAACAAGGTAGGTCAGGGATGGAATCCGACTGGTTTTGCTACCGGTTCTGTGTGCTCATGCACACCAAATGTATTGCAGTGCGGCTCTTTTAACCACTTTTCCAGGCACCAAAGGCAGCTGGGATCATCAGGAAGGCTCCGTAGACACTCCAAACAGCTGATTTAAGATAAGTAAGAAAAAAACGAAGCTCGTATAAGGAAGGATAAGGGCAGGGGCGGTGGGCAGGGCCAATTTCAAATCGCCACTACCGGTTCGGGCCATGTGATGTGATCCAGCTGAATTTCACCACTGAGGTAGGTGAGTACCAACCTATCCATTGTACCAAAAGAGAAAGAAATCTAGCATGCCTTTCTCAATTTCACCATCAAAAATTAACAAGTTATTGGATACCGCAGAGTTATTCAAGTTTGCATTAAACAGCATATTTCTATTCTAGAGCTGGGGACAGTTTTTAATATGTAATTTTTACTAAAAGTAATTGTCAGCGAGGGATATACTTCTCCTTAAATTTGTACAGCTGGGTCTCCCGTTTTTCAGTAAGAATCTTATGAGGAATAAATTCAGGATTGGAGAACAGGGTTATATAGGGTTCCTCACAGATGCATTTGATTTGTCTGAAATTCGTTTGTAACATTTGAAAACTCAAAAACAGGGGCTGTAATTCCTTTCTAACTGGTTTAACAAAACTGCAGTCTGAAGGTATGCAGTATGGCAACCTTCAAACTGGTTAAGTTACTTAGCAAGGTTGCTGTGTCTTTTCAGAACACAGCTTTGTGACCCATACCTGCCTAATATGGGAATCCTGTATGGAGGGGGCCTTGAATGCTGAAGTTACAGCACCTATACTTGCTGCTTAATGTTAGCTAAAGTAATATTCATAGAATATTAATTTTACTTCAGGTGAAATACTATTACAGTTAATAGTATTCAGTTTGTGCCTCATCAGTTCAGTTCCTGTTCAAATCATATCTCGGAGAAGACGTTTTAAAACATCTCCCATCATGGTTTCTTTTTAATATTCTCTTTTTATGATACATTTCACATCTACATCATGGAATTAGAAGCAGCAGCTCAGGAATCATTGCCTATCAATCAAACCATGAAATCAACCAAACTCAGGGAGCACCAAGGACTCTATAGTTCAACCATAAGCTACATATATTCTCTTCTATTAGTATTAAATCTTTTGAACTTTGGCTTCCAACTTCCAGGGCCAAAGGCTGATGGGAGTTGGAGGTCCATTTTTGCAATAGAACCGTCTTGTCTTAGTTGTCCACATGAGGAGATGAAGGCAAGAAATTGAAGACTTGGGGGCAAGACCAAAGTATCTGTCACGTGGTACTGGATCATCAGCAATCACACCATTTGTTTCAAACTTCACTGCAAAAAGTATGACTTTTGTAACAGAGTTGTCAAAATCTGGAATGCTCTACCTGATTCAGTTGTTTCAGCTACAAATTCTCATAGTTTCAGTTGCAAATTGACTTCCATGGACCTTACATCATACCTAAGTGGTCAGTAGAGGGAGCGTGCATAAGTGCACAAATGTGCCTATCACCCCTGAAATTATATTTTATTCTATTTTTCCTATTCTTTTTTATTCTTGTATGCGTGTTTTTGAATTTGTTTGACAAATTCTAATAAATAAATAAATAAATAAATAAATAAATAAATAAATAAATAAATAAATATTACATTACATTAACCATTTATTATGCTTTGAATCTGGTCTAAGCTCTTCAGAGATGGGCATGGCTTTTTGCCAGCTAAACCTCTAACTAAAATTAGTTTTCACCAATAGCCATCTTCTGAGGTTTCTCACACACTTACTGGTTTCCATGGTTGCAACAATGGATTTTTGATCATCTTCTGAAGGATTGAAATATACCCTATATATTTTACAGTGCTGGTTTACCTAGACTCACATTCATATTAACCAAGCATTTGGCTAAAATAATTTTGTGCTCATTCAAAGGAAAACCCTCTCTTTGACAGACTGAATACCGTTCCATCTGAGCTACTTTTATACTAATGGAAACAAGATTTCAGAGTAACTTATTTCAAAAGCATCTATCCTTTCCCTGATTGAAAAGATTCAACCTGGAAATAAACAGAAATTTTCTGACAGTGAGAGCAACTAATGGAACAGAAGTTACCTTCAGAAGTTGTGGGGGCTTCACCACTAGAGGCTTTCAAGAAGAGACTGGATTGCCGTCTGTCAGAAATGGTGTAGGGTCTGCTTGAGCAGGGGGTTGGACTAGATGACCTACAAGATCCCTTCCGACTCTGTTAATCTGTTAAATTAAGATAGATATGTGCTACCGGGCTCTCATTTTATTCAGCTTGTACCAGACATGAAATTCAGCAGGTTCTAGCAGGTTCTCTAGAACCAGTAGTAAATTTTCTAAGCAGTTGTTAGAAGAAATCTCATTTTTCCACTTTACAGGGTTAATCCTATAAGGAAGGCAAGAAAAAAACATTCTGATGTTGTTTCTAGTTAATCTTTATTGCCCTGCTTACAGAAACTTCCCAGCCAGTTACATGACACCCCCCGGCATGCCCATCAAGCCACACCCACAGAACCAGTAGTAAAAAAAAATTGAATTCCATCACTGGTTTGTACATAGGTTAATAATGTCAATCTTATGTACCTACCTTGATAGAACAGAAGAAAAGTTCACATTTTATAAGGAGAGAGAAAAAAAGAGATATTTAAAGTTTACTTAATGAAACAACAGGCAGTAATGACAGAACCAGGGAAACTCCCTGTGCATACAAATGTAAGAAAGAAACGAATGTATGAGACAAGTGAATCTTATGTGCTGAGGGGATGGGTAAATGACAAAGACAAGAGAGATGGAATTTGAAAAGACCAAGGACTTGAGAAAAAGACAACAGTCAGATTCAAATTCCCCTCTGTCTTGTTCTTGGAAAAGTAAGTTCTCCAAGAGTCTTTTTATAGTGAGCAGTCATATAAATTTAACTTGAAAGAAAGAAATCAATCCCTGGAAGATTCTCTAAATGTATTCTGTGGCTGACTGAACCTCTCAGAGCTGGCACTTTATGATGGCACTTGTAATAATCTCTTCAAAATTTCAAATTTGCCTATCCACCCAAAACTGTTTTAAAAAGTTCTATGCTTAAGTGATAAGCACGTAGTGGTTTTCTCCTGAATAGGGGGTTGAAAAATGTGCATTTTTAAAAAATTAATATGGTAAAGAATTCATCCCACATTTCTAAGAACTTTAAACACTATGTATTCTGCAGATATATGAATGAACTGTACAATTAGTACAGCAGTTCCTTATATTCCAGAGTCACATTAACCACCTTACTTTGTTCTATTGTATCAGAGAAAAAATAATGAACAATGTGGCACATCAATCATGCACTTTTAGGCATATGAAAGGTTGGATTCAGAAAGCAATCTCCGCAAATAGAACACTGTCCATTCACAGAAGAGATATAGATGCCATAACAGTGGAGAGAGAGAGAGAATGTGTGCACATCTGTTTAACTTCTAAGATCAACCAAATCAACAGAGATTCTAACCAGCATACAAATTAAAAATAAAGCTACAGCATATGGGACCATAAATAAATAAATATGATCATAACAGAAGAAAGAGATGGGCACTACAAATAAACCCAACATAAGTACACATAGATCTTTAAGGCCAATTTAAATCAGTTTGAAGTTGCAGGTGAATGCTGTTCTAAAGGATGAGCACTCTGAGAGAGAATATAAGTTTCCTTAGCCCCATAAGATTGTACTGCTTGAGACTTCTGGTTTGGCATTGCAGCAATACAATTGTAGGAAGCAGGGATCCACTATTTTAGGCTGAACTCTCTTTGTTGGGGGCCCCTTAAAGGGCTAAAGTCACCTTGGAGGGGTGACAAGAAGGGAGGGATGCCTTGAAGATTGCGGAGAGTGGCAGCTCTCCTGTTCGATCCAAGGCTAATTGTCCTATGCAAAAATGAAGAAGAGAGGCAGCCATTATGGCCACCATAAAGCTGGGACAACCAAAGAAAGAAATGTGCTGGAGCGGTGTGTAAACAATGTATTGGAGCTGGGTGAGATGATTTTCAACTTTTTTACTACAGACTAAACCCCAAAGAAAAGAAACTCTGAAAAGATAGACTCTCTAAAGTATAAAAAAGCAGTGAACAAAGACTCAGAAAAAGATTATAGATCTGGAAGAAAGTGAAATCTAAGATAGAAAGTGTTCCAATCTGCTATTGGAAATATTTGGAAAAGGCATTTTAAAATGCTGGAAATATTGGATTATTGGAAGAAACTGAAAGAAACTATTGGAAGGAAAACAGAAGAGATTTTTAGTTGCCAGACTGGGTGTAACATTGAATGCTTGATGATAGTGCCATCTACTGGTGAAAGAAAGAAACTACACTATATTTTTACAAAGCTGGGAAAGTCTTCAGAATAATTATCTGCAACATAGAATGGAGATTTAAAAACATCTGGTGGGCTGTTCTTTTCTCATGTACATTGCCTGATACTTAGTTGTTTCATGACTAAGAGGAAAAATGTTGAGACTTTGGAAGATTGCTAAATAAAGTGGTACATAAATATTTGGAAACATTATTGAAATCAAAGGCTATGTGGCTGATGAAGACAAGAAACCTGTTGAACATTTAGGAATACAAACATTGTCTGATAACACTATGAAGAGGTGAAAGAAGGAAATAAAAAAAAGAAAGAAAAGAAAAAGGTTCATTGAAAAGCTTGGAAGGAGTAAACTTACTGCTGAAGTTCCATAAAGGGCTATAAATATTTTGTATCCTGAGGAATAATTTTGGGACTGAGTGAATAGTTCATAGTGGTCTTTTGATGTTACAGACAACAAATTTTTTGAGACTCAAATAGATTATTGAGTAACTTTCGGATTTGTTAAAATAAGACAAAATGCTTCAACAGGAGAAATAAGTATATTTCAAGAAGATATGTCATTGATGTTTCAAAGTGTCTATGAAACTATAACAAAGAACCACAAGGAGATAGGGGGGTTAGTGCATGATATAGTTGTGAAAACGTTCAGCAAATAACATTGAAAAGTGAATAGGAAACCCAGAAAATAGAGGAGAAAGTAGAAACAACATACGAAAGGATAGAGCAGATAAAACAACAAATGAAGTTAGAAGTCAAGGAGAAGGAAGAAATAATCAAAATGAATGAAATAGATCAAGTTGATTATATCATAAGAAATTTAAAAATAAAATTAGAAGAGTGGGATGACATTCCCAAAGCAAGGACAGAGATAGGTATGGTGAACATTTGGCAGCATGAAGCAGAGGTAGTGATAGAGAAAACATTTAATGATACATGGAGATATAAAATCCCAAAGGAGGAGTATGGAAAATAGGCTGAAAAATCAGTGAATTGAAATATTGATGTGAACAAGAGATGATGGATAGAAATAGAACATCCACCAATATAAGATTTATGTTAAGACATAGAATAGAAATAGGGGTTAGAAAAAAGGATATTCTGATGTAATGGCTTAAAATTAGTGGAGGAAAGGATTATAAGTTAAAGTGCACCCAGATGCATTTAAAGTGCACCCAGATGCACACTAGTAATCAATGCAGCTCCATTTTAAACATGTTACATGAGCACTCTGAGGCCTGCTGGTAACTGTTCACACCACTGTTCACACCAACTGTTCACACCAGCTGTAATTTCTGAGTGTGTGGTTCTTAAATTGTTTAACCCAATTGTTCCTTTCCTTGATCTCAAATAATGTCATTACACCATCCTCCCCCCCTCAAAGAAAGCAAACCCCAGCAGCATTTCAGCAGTGGCAGTCCCAAACTGAATCCTTCACTTCCCAACAGATACAAATTGCTTTATCATATTTATTTATTAGAAATTGTCAAACAATAACGAAAACATGAATACAAGAATAAAACAAAAAAAAATACAATGAAAGGGATGATACACACATTAGTGCACTAATGCACGCCCCCTCTGCTGACTACTTAGGTATGATGTAAGGTCCATGGAAGTCAATTTGCAATTGAAATTGTGAAAATTTGTAGCAGATACAACTGAATTAGGTAGAGCACTCCAGACTTTGACAACTCTATTACAAAAGTCATATTTTTTACAGTCCAGTTTGTCATATCCTGGGTATGCCCAAATTAACCCTAGTTTAATAACCATTCTTTTGAATGATCTTCAGAGGCAGTTCCAGGGATGGCCACAGTGCAGATAAGTGGGGGATGAATGCCCAAGAAAGGTGCAATTGGCACAGCAGTTTTGTACAAAGACATTCTTGGCTGCACTGCCATTTCCTCATCAGGCAACATCTGCAAGGACAGAAAGATGCCCCCACCCCAATAATTTAGAACTAAAGAAGGAAAATCCCCAACACTGGAAGGGCCACCAACTATAATTATTTGGTTCTGTCAAGGTTAATGTTAAATCTGTTTTTCCCCATCCAAAACTAATAGCTTCAAGGTACTGGGACAAAACTTTGAGGGTACCACTCGCTAAAGTACATACATAATATACAAGAGAAGAGAAACACAAAAAACATAAAAGTCTCTTGTTTTTTCCTTGTATTAATATCACAAATGACTCATGGGAAAATAATTCCCTAGATGATTTTCCTGGTGACAAAGTATATATATGGGAAAAAATATTGAGCTTGAAAAATTTACATAATTTGGGGGGGCAGTTGTCTATGAATGTTTCTAAGGCTTTTTCTATGTTGTTGCCTTCATTTTCCTTTTATGGAAAGTATTGCCATAGAAAGGAATAGTCACTATATTTCATCACAATTGATGCTCTGAAGCATCATCATCCTTTGTTACACTTGCTTTCTGGCTTTCAAAAAGGACAAAGATGCCACTTGGAGTGTAATAATCTTTGAAAGGACAATCAAGAGCAGGTCCAGCTCCTAACAGCTCAGATACAGAAACAAATATGGCAAGATTCAGACCCATCAGAAGCAAACCCCTCTATCGTAGCCATCATAGAAAGCAACAAAAACGAAGTCGTGGTGGGTCAGGAAGAAGGAGAAAATTCCCCCAGCATGGCAGAAAGAGAGGAGGTGAAAAAAACAAACACTTTTCTATAACTTGTCAAACATAGTCCTATGCTCACTTAACTAAGATATTGTGAAAATTATGTCTGAGGTAATATTCTTAGAATAAGATTATTGGTTGCTTTAAATGACGGATGACAATTTCTTCCTACTACTAGGTCTCCGATCTCGTGGACAGAGGCGAAGTAGAAGATACAATTAAAGGTGTTTTTCATTGTTTCTTCCAACAAGAACAATGTTCTGGAAAGCTGATTTCTCAAATGAAACAAAGCAATTTCTTACCATCGAAAACACCATGACAATTTCAAAGAACATGAGCATGATTGAGCAACGCCACCTGTCAATAAAAATTAGCATTGCATTCCTGTATATTTCAAGTGATATGGGGGGGGGGGGGGATGGATAATGGTAATTTGACTAAGAATAAATTTTTAAAAAAGAAAACATTTTTGAAAAGCAAGAGTTGGGGGATATTTGTAATAACTGGCTGTCATACAGACTACTTATGGATGCATTTCAACACACTACCACTTAAAATTGCTTGGGTTTTTATATTATTTCCATCAGCATTTTTACTCTATAGTAGTACAGCACCTATGATACCTCGGTCATTTAACATTGTAACTTAGGAACCCATTGTCTTATAAAAGATAAAGTCATACTTTATAAAAATCTTATCTTGCAAATGTAGAAATAAGTTCACTGACAGACTTTTAGGAAACATGTTATTCATGACACATAGTTGTTTAGTCTTCTCCAACTTCATACCCTCCCGATAACAAACCTACACCAAAATAATCTAAAGTACTTGGGAATCAAGTCCAAGTTTAAGAATAGTTTCTGATTGGGAAAGATGAGCATTTTACATTTTGCTATTTATTTATTTAGACTATGGCGTATCATAGCAATACATATTAAACATTTCCCCTAGATTAGTAAAACACAATAAAATATAAATGTTAAAAAGAACTATGTTTAAATACTAATGTCAGTATTGAAACACAGCATTGTTTATATAAAAAAAAAATCAGATACTGAACCAGTATATCCCTCAACTGCCAAAAAGCAATCTACAGTTTGACATGGGACCCTGCAGTCACACTGAGGGGAGGATACTATGTCTACCTTATAGCAATAGCACTTAGACTTAGATACAGCTTCACAGTGCTTTTACAGCCCTCTCTAAGCGATTTACAGAGTCAGCAACAATCTGGGTCCTCATTTTACCAACCTCGGAAGAATGGGAGGCCTTGAGTCAAGTGGGATTTGATCAGCAGAAGTAGCCTGAATTAATGCACTCTAACCACTGCACCACCACAGCTCCTTATACACTGAATCCAGGCAGATGCAGTGTGAGGTCCAAATCCTATTCAGGATTGTGCATTACCTGGCACCTTTTTTGTGGGGTTATTTATATATTTTCCTATGTCTGGGCATTCAGCAACCCATTGGCTTTCCATTTGGAATCAATGTTAAAGTTATTGGGCAGATGTTGTGTAAGTACCAGTGGGTGTTTCCTGGATTTGAGTCTTCTGGTTGATAAATGAGGAAGGTCAGTGTGCACCAGTAGGAGTGAGTTCTTCACAATTCATTTTAAAGCTTTTACAGTTGTTCCATTACAATCCTAATCGTTTTAAAACTACCTTATTCAATAGAACCAATAGCACTTCTTTTCTGAATAAGATTGGCTTGCAGAGAAAGTATCCTACCATAAAAAATAAAATATAATAGCATATTTTGCAAGGTTGTAATTGGGAATTCATTTCTAGAATTAAAAAAAACAGCAGCTCTCAAATAATAGGAAAACTTACTGTATTTGTATCACTTCTGGGAATAGTGAGACAGTTGAACAATTTTTCTCAAGAATATTTTCCTGATGAGAATTTAAAAATTTATTTGCTGAGCAGTTATTCAAGATTCATCAGTCTATGGCATTCTGTTCCAAACAGTGTCTTAGGTGATAGTTGCCGTAACCCAATTGTGTGAAGGTTTAATTATTTGATTACTTCAAGTTCTTCAAATAGAGTTTCACTCATTCATTGAAAATACAATAACCCCCTGTTTATTCCCATCTCAAAGAATCTGTTCCCAGGCAACAGATTTTTAGAATACTGGGAAGGCAGTTCTATCACTCTTCACAATAGAAAACATCAATGTGCATAACTCAACTATGGAAAAATATCTCGCTTAGGATGCTCTTGAAAAGATAAGCAGGGTTGGACTTAGTACTTAGATTGAAGACAACCAGAAAATACCAATAATGTAAGTCAGTCTAAAAAAATCATATGAATATAATTTTCACATTGTTTGTAAGAAAGCTACATGAACATATAGGGTCACCTGGAAAAGAGTTCAGTTTGAGGAATTTTTTCTCATTAGTATTCATTATACTATAAGTTTTTTGTGTTGTGGATTGGATTTGGGGTTTAGATTTGTCTCACAGAGCTTCCAGTTGTAGAACTTCAGGCATGCAAACAAATCTTCCTCTACATTTTCTAAGGGTCAACTTAGTATCCTATGCTAAATCTCATTTTTGTTTCTTTCTATCTATGTTTTGCAGCCATTACTGCATTGCATGTAGGCTTCCAGTTAGATTTTCATATCAGGTTGAAAGATACATTATGTTTTCCATAAGCATTTTCAGTATTCTTGTAAAGGAGTATATTTTTTCCAGGATTTCTAACTGCAAGGTTATAGGAGCTGTTTGTTGCTATTCATCCTTCTTGTATGTCAGCAGCATAATACATAAAATGGTTTATCATTCCCAAGAACCTCTGGCTGTTTTCTGAAAACAGAATTTCTTAGATTGTTTCAGTTTTCACAGAATCAATTGTCAGTAGTGCTCACTATAAGGCACTTGTTTCAAGTGCCATACAATTAACATAATTTAGTTTTATGTTTATATAATAATTTAGTATTTATATTATATTATAATATTTATGTTCTATTTCCTGTATCATTCCAAGGAAGGAATCAGTTTTTTACACACATATCCACCATATTATTTCCATTTGGAGTAAACAGTATTATACAAAATACTGAAAAGTAATTATAAGGAATTCTAACTAGAAGAAAAAGGAATTAGAAAAAGTAGACAAAATGAAGGCATGAGGAAAAAAACAATGGGGAGCATGTAACCAAACTTACATTTTCTTCATTTCCTGGAAAACTATTCTTACCTGTGCCAAGTTCATACATATCTTGCAATTTACATACGAGGGCTATCCACAAAATAGATTATGTTTTTGTCTGTAGCAAGAAGGGGCGGAGCTAGTGCAGCCATCTTTGGTC
>JANHFJ010001682.1:88318-110843 GCA_032468195.1 Cerberus rynchops
ACATTAACCGGTAACTTGACAGTTCTTATAGTCTTTTGAACGTGCGTCTTAGCCAATCAGAGAGCAGGATTCTCCCGATCTCTGATTCTGGCTATCAGACACTCTGTCTCCACTATGCCCATATAAGGGTATAGTACAATGCTTAATTTGTTTTCTTGTTTTGATGATTGGAATTCAGTTGGTTTCTATTAGGCTATTAATATAATTACTATAATTCTATTGTGTAAAGATCTGTATTGACTGGTTGGATCTGACATTCTGATGTTTTGATGTTTTGATTGAGTTGTCTGGTACACGCCTTGTTGAAAGGCATGCTATAAATAATTTATGAATAGATATAATTATTATCTACATATTAACTATTCACTCACATAAAAACATACACACCCATAAACGATCTATGGGTGTTTAGTAAATGTTGTGGAAGAAATGCTTCAGACTTCATGCAACCTCAATGCAGCACTGTGTTGCTATTCATTAAGACAGCCCTAACTCTATTCAGGTGAAAGAAACAGGGATCCTTTTTAAAAGAATCACATTAACTTTAACAAAAGGGATCTTAAAGCAGAGGCAGCACAGAAGCCTGAAAAGGGTTAGGTTCCTTTAATAAATAGTTGAGTAGTGATATATTCAACATGTGACTCAAAAGACCTGTGAATAATTGAGAAAGTATGCACAGCCTTCATATATGCACATACATACATAGAAAAAGTATGAATCAGCCTTGCAATATCACATGCTTTGTAAATTTAGGATGGAAAAAATATATATAGAATTTATGTGTCAAGACATAAAGTTCATTATATCAATCAATCAAAGAAACAAATACAATTATTGGTAACAGGCCCTCATTAAGGCACATTCTAAACACAGCAACATTTTTTTTTAAATAGCATCTTTTTAAAATAGATGCAAAAATATAATCAATGTATGTCACAATAAATTTATAATCTCAAAGAAAATAATTCTATACCCTAATAAAAGCCTAAATCTACCTCTCATCTAAATTTACTAATGCATTTTATCCTAGAACAGCTCTGTCACTATTCACATATAATGGCAAGAGTAATCTGTAATAGTAGATAAACCATGCAATCAAATAATTAAAGATAATCCTCACTTAATGACAATTCAAAGTTACAACAGACCCCCTCAAAAAGATATCTACAATGTGGTTCTGGAGTTCCAATGGTCTCTCTCTCTCTCTCTCTCTCTCTCTCACACACACACACACACACACACACACACACACACACACACACAAAACTAGATTTTGGGCACTTGACAATTAGCTCATAGTCATGAAGTAATGTTGTTTACATTATTTGCTGGAAACTGGCCCTTTTGGTTGGTCTGTGGTAAAAAAAATACTCATAGAAATGTATTGAATTGCTTGACAACCACAATATTCACTTAATTATGCACATAACGGCAAAAAAAAAAAGATTGTAAAATCAGGTCAGTCACATGGGTGTCTCAATTTATGACTGTCATCACTTATGGGAATTCCAGGCTCCATTATGGTCATAAAGGGAGGACTACCTTTATATAAATGTAGTTTCTGTGAATGGCCAAAATGTTGTTTTGAGAGTTTGAAACTGCTTAAGCTCTTTGAAGTTATTGTCCTATGAACATGGAAAGGACAAGGTCACATAAGGGAGGTAGGGTGGTGATGGTGAGATATTATGGGAAGTTACCCAAATAGGACATTTACTGATAGTACCCATTTCTTTGTTCCTATATTCTTTATTGCCATTAATATTTTTGAATCCCTGTTCCACTATACAAAGGTTTTGGCACATATGTAGTTTTCAAATAGGACATTCCTCTTTTCAGCTGACTTGCAATTCTACCCCAGTACCAGTGGTAGTATACAGCTTGGTCGTACTGGTTCTAGTGAACCGGTCGTGGTGACGATGTTTGGCCCTGCCCCTGCCCTATCCTGTCCTATATCTCCTTTTTTTTCTTTGAAAACAGCTGAATCACATGGATCAGCTTTTTGCGCACCTCTGCAGCCTTCCTACTCACCCGGGCTGCCTCCGGTAAGGAAATACTTGCAGTTCAGAAGCTGTGCGGCAGTGCGGATAGTGCATGCATGCTGAACTGGTAGTAAAACTGGTTGTATCCCACCACTGCTCAGTACCCTAATAAAGTTCTTTTAATCTAGATTGTACCTAGGTTTTAACTGGAGCATTCATGTTAGACACTTTTATGGATCAAAGATTAGATCCTGTCATCTGAAAAAGAAACAACAACTGGAACTTCTTCTCTTATTGAAGAATATGTAGTGGCAAACGTGATTTTTGTCTCAAACCTGCTTTCTCGGCAAGCCAGAAGGACAAATGCAAGTGTACAGCCTCTGTGTTTCTTTCCTCCGGCATGTTGCTGTAAGTCTCTAAGCCCAAACCAGTTCAATCACGTCAGCTCTGCAGCAGAATTATGGCCCAGGCATTTTTGGGGGAATTAAACTTTGCTCTTTGGAGTGGCTAGAGTGAAAAGATGAGGTGTAAGTGTAGACAGAAATGTCATGCAAGAGAAGAAAGAATAAAATCCTCAAGCTGGCAGTGAGAAAATAATGCCCTCTTTCCCCATGAAAATGACATAATGAGAAGAGAAAATTGCCTCTTTTCATTACAGCCAAAGGCTTGACCTCATACTCTGAGTTACAGTCTGCACTTCTCATTATCATCCTAAGCTATGCTTTCCATTCCTCTTGCCTTTTCTTCTTGCCAATAGAATCTCACAAGCTATTATCGTGATTTGAACTTCCTGCAGACCAAGGTGTGATTTGCTGCTCATTCGCAGATCAAAATCCTATCACCACTGCAGTCTCTCAACTGTTCTTTGTCTTGTCCTTCACTAGGAATTTCTATGCAATCAGAGAATTGGGATTGTGTTTTTTTTTCTATTACTGAAGACATATTGCCAGCTATATGCAGAATTGTGTTAGTAAATAAAAAGAGTGATGAAAGGATCAACAGAATTCTATCAAGAAGTAACTTTTATCTTCTTACCCATGTACCTAGATAGGGGCAGGACGAATAATTCAGTTCAATCAAAAATTCTTAAAATTGATTCCAGACATTTGATTTCACTAAGGACTGACAGGGGTGGCACAGGATAACAAGGAAAATAACAAATAAAAACAGCTCTTTGATAGTGAATCTATTTACAGGCATGCATAAAATGAGAGGAATCTGGAACAAATTGACTGTTTGGAGAAACTAAAGTTACATTCCGGCTTGCCCCATTTTGGTCTCCATTTGGTCCTTGAATAATAAAGGCCTCCCATGGGTGGTTGGATTATATGTTGGGTTTTCACATTCAGGCTTCATGTATATTGTGATTTATTCATTTATCTCAACTCATCTCAACTTGTTAATTGACATGGAGGAAGAACTTTGTCCGTTTTGTAATTGAATAGGGTCATAGAGATATCCTGTGATCCAGAAATCTAAGGATCCTAGTGGAGATTGTTTGAGGCTACACCAATGTGTCTGTCATCCAGTGAACTGGTACAGAATACATAATTATCCACACTGAGACAGAACACAAAACCCTGCTATGCTAGCATGCAGGATGGGATAAGCAATTCATCCAGCATGGAGGAAAATGAGTCCATGCCATGTCCATTTCCAAAATCATAAAATTAGGGTTTATATATCCCATCAACTTAATTAGGATATACTACATTTAATGGTACTGGCATGAACAATTTTGTGAATTGATATCATTTCTCCCCTTTTTTAAAGCATATTTTTATAGGATTCAGTCACACCATTTGTCAGAAGTAAATTCTATTGAGTTTGGTGTGACTTAACCACTAGACCAAACTAATGATTCCTGAATGGTTTCTTCCAGCTTTGTGAAATGATGATTCTACAGATTTTTCTCTTTTGTGAATGGGGCTTTCCCTCTGTAGCCAATTTAGCCTAGATGGTTATTGCATAATTATGATAGCAGTTTCCATTTAGAAACAGGCCAGGGATCACAGTTTTTAGATGAATTGTAATGCCCCATTTGCAATAAAAGCCTTTGAAAAATAATGACAAAAAGCTGCTCTGGTTTTCCTCCTAAAATTCATGAAAATTCTTGCATTTTGCACATTCATTACCAGAGATCATGCCTTAAAATATTGCCAAATTTCCCATCATTTTTTTTAAACTGTGTTAATAGTGAGACAATCAGGTAAAGTTAATTTACTGCCTGTCTGGAACTTCTACCTACTGAATTGTTGCAAGAAAAGTTAACAAGATCATTTTCAACTAGTCTTATCACCTTTATTGACATGAGCTTTTATCGTTTATTCATGCTTATTGTGGTGGGAAACACCTTTTCTTCTCTCTAAAGAGCCTATTTATGCTGCTTTCTAATTTTCCATTTCAATAATTTTATGACTTGCCCTTCAATTTTGTTCCATTTTCTTTACTGGAGGAGGCTTTTTTTGTTCAGCTGACAGACAAAGTATATGAACACAAAGTACATTGATGAACTTCAAATTATACCAAATCAGAACCGTGAATGGTCAATGCACTTGGGCCATCCAGTGGAGAAATGGGATATTTCCATCTCATTTATATTGTCTTACCTATAAAATTTACTACATGGCAAAAGCAATGAAGAAGCAGGGTCAAATGTAAAAAAACTAAGGTATGTACTCTTGTCATTTTACTATATTTGAAGTGGAGTCAACTGCATAAATATCTAGTTTGATGTAGTGGCTAAGGCACTGGGAAACCAGTAGATTGTGAGTTCTAGACCAGCCTTAGACAGGAAACCATCTGGGTGATCTTGACCCAGTCATTTCTTTCAGCCATAGGAAGGAGATAATGGCAAACCACTTCTAAAACTCTTGCCAAGAAAACTGCAGGCTGTAGTCCAGGCAATTTGCCAGGAGTCAACCCTGATTCAAGTCAACACAGACTTGAAGGCACAACAACAATTGAATAAAGTGTCAGGTCCATTTGATAGAGAATTAAGTAGTGATGAGGTAAAACAAATAGAAAGGACCTTGCAATTTAGATAGAAATGGAACCAGCATTTTCATTTCTAAATAAAGTTGAAAATAAAAATGTATTGTTGCCATTTAGAAAAAGGAGAGGAGAAGAAGAAATAAGCCTGACTGTTCCCATTCAGCTTCCATTTCCTAGCTTTTAACTATAATTATCTTGTATTTTACACATTGCTCTCTAATTAAAGCAATATACACGTAAATATTATACACGGACAAACTCACACAATAAATGGGTCTTCATTTTACATCTATATTTGGAAAAGGTGAGAACTCTGAGGTGTTGATATATTTGATGGAGTCAGTGTTTGAAATTAACACACTATTTGTATCAAAAACCAAAGAAAAATGAATTTGGCATTAAGGATATTTATGGCTCATGGAATAAATATAGTTACCTTAAATATACCTGAAATATATTAAATTTGTGTCTGTGGATTTAAAATTAAAATTGATTCACCAAATATCTTATTTAAAATTTACTTGACATTCCAAATAATGCATTTAAAAAGAAAAACATCTAATTTTTTTCTTTTGGTAGTATACAATGTTTAAAGAGTCATTGACTCATATAATTTGGTCCTATGAATCATTGACATTTTTTTGAATAACCTTTTTAATATACATCAATAGATTTGTGGTGAGTTTTTGTAGTGTTAAAGATATTAAATTATATCTTGAAACTTGGGAATTTGTCTATTGTTAGGAGTTATAATTGTACCAAAAATTATTTTGACAAATAGAAAAGTAGTAATATTCCTAATGTTATGTCCTCGATTAAAGAAATATGTGATTTATCTATTTTTGGAAAGGCTATTTCATCCTTAGAATATTTAAAAAAATATTCAATATAGATGAAGTATAATATAGATAATACATTTTATGATATTTAGTAATGTTAGAGAATCATCAATCATTTTCTTAAGATACATGTAGAGATCTTTGATATTTGATTAATATGTGACATATTTCCTCTTTTGGGGGTGTTTGTTTGTTTGTTTTGTAATTTTGTAATTTTGTCATATAATTTTATTCTTTTTATATTTCTCAAATTTCAAACTCTGAGCAATTATGTATGTATGCGTGCATTTGTGTGTGTGTGTGTGTGCATGTGCATGTGTGTGTGTGTGTCTCTCTCTCTGTGTGTGTATGTATAATTTATTTATAATCCACCTTTATTATTTTACCAATAATTCAAGGCAGGCAAACATATACAACAAATCTTCTTGCTCCTATTATCCCCACAACAACATTGCGAGGTGAATTGGGCTGAGTGAGACAGACCGGTCCAAGATCACCCAACTAGCTTTCATCTCCAGCTTTCAGCCTAGTGCCTTAAACATTATAGCGTTACATTGTTTCAACTGGTTAAGTCACGAACCAATGCCTGGATTTCCTCTATCTACTAATACATACTTAATTAAATTAAATTAATAATTAAAATTAAAATATGGATGGCTATTTCAATTTCAAAACATATAAGTGATAGTTTCAGCTTAGCCGTTCTAAAGATTCTACAACACTCCAAAGTATAATCCTTGTGTTTCTGCTACATTTTTTGTGATCTCTGAGTATCTCTCTCCCTTCTGAGAGAGCACTCAGTCAACTGATACCAAGAGCTAAGAAATTTATATCAGATTTTGTGTGTGTGTCTGTGTGTGTGTCTGTGTGTGTCTGTGTAGTTTGCTACTTCATCCAAGCAAATACTTTTCCTGTTGATTTTGGAACAAATAGCTAAATCTAAAAAGCTTGGTTCACCAAATGAGTTACACAGATTATAGCAAACAACGTACAATGACTGCTTAAATTCTTCAGCTGATTCACTGGAGTCCATATTTAATAGAACAAAAACCAAACCCATTAAGAATTTGTAGAATGTTGATAAGGAAATTACTTGCTCCAGTGAAAAGTTTGAGTCCCTGTGCATTCTGTCCTCTTGGTGAGGAAAGCCACACTGAAGGGGAAGATTTAAGAAGTCTTCTAATCAGCAGTATGCAGAACAGATGAACATAAGAAAGAGGGAGTTGCTTGCTTGTAATCTCTACTCTACTCCATTCCAATGCAACAAATGGTGGACAGTTTAAAAGCTGAAAAAGTTGACCTTTCTTAAGATGGATCTCCTATATTTATTTTCACATTTAATTCTGTTTATATTTCATATGTGGTGCTCTTAATATAAGGGGTGCAATCCTCTATAATGCATATTTGTGGGCTATTTTCAGTTACACATTTTTTCTGCTCACATCCTAATTTATTTAATTTTTGTATGTTGTGATTAAAAAAATCAAGAACATCTCCAAATTTAGACAAGTGTAAATGTCAAACTGTAATTATGTTTTGGGTTGCATATTGATTTGGAGAAGTATGAATTAAGAAAATGTGTATTATAATTTGAGAAACATGAATACATTTGCATTAAAATATGAGTCAGATTAATTTTTATTCAATCCAGGCTTTTGCCAGTGTCGGAACTGCTGTCATTAAATTGTGCAATTCTGAGCAAATATTTCCTGTGAATAAGTGTATTTGATTTTGATCTGCAAAATATAATTTCCAATAACCCTAAGTGATAGTGATTTCTATGAGAGAAGGGATTCTATTTAACAATAACTTATTGTACAGATAGTATTCTATGGGAGAAAAGTCATTTTTTAAATTTATACTGAGAATACTTTGGTGAATATAATCTACAATTCTATTTCACATAATCCTGTCACAATTTTCACTTGAAAACAAGATAGCACAGCATCCTGAGCATGAGTTCTGTCATTCTTTCCAACTTTTACCTGCAGTGATTACAGGAGGCATCTGTATTTTCTTCTGTAGTGCAAAGCAATATTTTTTTTATTTTGGATGTATGGTGTAGATGTGTGCACCAGAAAACATAGCAAGCTAAAGTTTTTGGTCACATGTTCAGAATGGAGAAGGCTTAGAATAGAGCCAGTTCTTCTATGTTTTGTTTTTCCACAGCCTCTGGAATTTTAAATGAAATCCCTTTGTTTGCTTCTTCTATTTTACCAAATTTACTTCTGTTTGTTCAGTTATGGAAAGTTATCCTACTGACAAACACCAGAGTTTCCTTATTTATTTCCGCTATTCCAGTAGTTTGAAAAAAAAAAGACATTTCTGCTCATCTGGGTGGATAAAAAGTTCTATTGTCAGTGACTGATTTGTGACACTACATATGATTGACAAGGCCTCTGTCATGCTGTGAATGATGGAGTGTACTCTTCAAGTGTAAAATGTGTCAGTTTCTTTTGAGTCTCGTGTTTCATATCGCTCACTTCTTCCCCTCTTGTTATAGCAAACGTTTGTTATCCTCAACCTCCAAAGAGTGCAAGGTAGATGGTAACTTGATAGATAGCAATACTCACCAGAAACATGTATACAAGATAATATGCATTATTTTACACATGTGCCTATAAATTTAATACAAATAAGAAATAAATGTAAACATTTATTTATTTATTTATTTACTATTTATTTATTTATTAATTATTTGGATTTATATACTGCCCCCTCTCCCTAGGGACTCGGGGCGGTGTACAGCAAATAAAAAACATATACACAAATTTAAAAACCAATTAAAATAGATTAAACACGCTGATCAAAATTTAAAAATTACAATTAGGATTTAAATGTTGCTAAAATTTAAAATGACTAAACAAATTAAAATACCCCAGAGGTGTCAGGCCAGGCCGCCCGCCTGGAAAAGATGTGTTTTCAATGCATGTCGGAAAGCTCGGAGGTCAGTAATGTTTACCAAACATTCTGGTAAATCCCACATTAAGCATAAATCATCGCACTGCTACCATTGCTAAATGAACTACACATAGTCCTCACTTAACAGTCATTCCTTCAGCAACAGTTCAAAGTTATGATGGTGCTGAGAAGTGACTTGCTACTATGTCTCACACCATAGCATCCCCACAGTCACAAGACTGTAATTTGGGAACTTAGCCACCATTGCACATTTTGTGATGGTTGCAGCACCCTGCAATTATATGATCATCATTTGCAACCATTCCTACCAGCTTCCATTAAGCAGAATCAATGGAGAAACCAGAATAAGATCACAAGTCAGAGTCATGTGACATCTTGCTTAGTGAGTCATTTGGTTAATAACTGCAGCAAAAGGTTTGTAAAATCAAGTACAGTTACATAATATTTAATAACTAAACTCCTTAACAATGATTTTTTTTCCAGTCCTTGTTGTGGTTGCAAGTTGGGCTGCAACAAAAGAGATATAGGCTGAGATGATAGGGAGTGATAGTTTTGTTCTCTGTTGCACTAGTCAGATTAGAATGTACTGGAATACTGTGCCCTCTTTTCCCTGTTCTGTGCCACAATTCCAGAAAGATGCTTGAAATAAATTAGAGGGATAGCTAATATTGCCTATGGATGTCCCAGGACCCACCCTTGCAGAGTGACATCTACTTCTAGGTCAGTGTTTCACTTAATATTAATCCCCATACAAAAATTAGAAGATCATGGCAAATTTGTGCCATTTCGAAAGCTACCATTAGAGCAGATTTACACTAGATTGTATTATATTGCTCAAGTATCCATATTTTGTAAAAAGTAATAATAACATAGCTAAGTTATCTTTTACAATTGTCCTTAATATTGAAAATGTAGCTGAATTAACAGCAGTATTGGCTTTTCAGAACACAGAGGGTCCTTTCCTGGCACTTCCTTGAATAACTGTGTGGTCATGAACCCCTTGAAATGTTAGGAAAAGAAATGCAGCTCCCATATACCATTAAACAGTTACTTTCTACTTTACCCCCACCCCATTGAAAAAGCAAATGCTTGACAGATTTCATTCTACCAGCAATTGTCAACCCAGGGATTCACTGTCATTATATTCTTAATTTTGTTTCAAGTAGGATCTGCAAATGAATTATCTGACATCCCTATTTTGTCTTTGTCTCTCCTAAATTCAGTATGGAGAACAAACTGCAGCTTAATCTTACGCTGTGCACTGTTCTCCTTGTTCCAAGCTGTGTAAGTAGCTCTTGTGGATAGAGCTGCAAAGCAGATCTGGGAATCCATCTGAATACTGCTCATTTTTCAGGATGTATTTAATGACAGCCCCACAAGTGACACTACACTTGGGAGGTCATGATGCATATTTTCCAGCTTTCTTCTCACAAATGTGTGATTGGACCAGTGTTTGTGAAAGTGTATTTCTCACCTAGACTATACACCATCCACGGAACAAAGCTCATTTCAGAAATCCCCTTCTGCTATTATCCTCATCCTTCCCAATCTGTCCCTGGTGTCATCCAATCAGATCCTCATTCCAGATGGGGATGTCATTGATTCTGTTGGAACCTGATCTACAGTGCTGAAACAGAGTTGCTAAGCCCAGGTGTAATTTCTGTACACAGGCAATGAGTAATAAATTCTTCCTGCTGCATCCCTGCGCGTGGCTTGCTGAATGCTCCACAGCAAATGTTTTCTCCCAAAGACTATATTTGCATTTTATTCATGACTCTATCAGGATTAATTTCAGTGTTTCATGTTGCCTGTAAATCCTCATGCAATATGAATGAAGCAGCAGCTGCTGCAAGCTGGCAGCTTGGGCATTCGAAGGGCATATCGTGCCTGAATCCACTTACTTTACATGCTTTCAAATCTGCTCTCCCCCCCACCCCCATTCCTGCACATGAACCAAACTAAAACAGGAAGGATTAAAAGGAATAACTGTTTGAAGCAGCAAACTGAGGGGAGGGGAGTCATTTAACCTTTGCTACTTAAATGTCTGATGAAAGGCAGATAATTGTTATTCAGTTTTGAAGAAGGTACTATAAACATTGTAAGGTTTTCATGACTGGTAACTCCAGAGAAAGATTACATTCATCCAAGGTCTGATTTACCAACACAGAACTCTCAAGGAAGTATCCATAGCAGCAGCTGCACGATAAATTGTATAGTGGTCCTGTATTCCAACCTATCAGATGCTTGTGTCAACCCTGAAAATGGCTGGACGGTGGCCATTTCCCTGTTCTACTGGGTTTTTTTTTTTCTTCAAAGCTTCAGTGCTGACACAGACTGGATATGAGGGATAGGAGGGGGGTGTAGAGATAGCTGGGGTGCTATAGCCAAAACAACATTCTTTCCTCTGGGAACCATAGTCATATATGCAGGTGGGTGGAGATGGAAACCATCCCACATTTGGACTGTATGCTGATTTGACCATGAGACTGACACCTCTAGGGAAGTGACAAATTTTTATTTTCAATTGGGGGGGGGACAAACTTCACCAGCATTGTGCCAATATGACATGCCCTAATAAAATGTTCTTTGAGGAGACCTTGTGCCTTGGAGTTCATTGGTTTGGGGTTTTGTTAGCTGAAATCTTGACAGCTTGCTACATTCTTCTTTTACCATCCTAGATGGAGAGCAAAGTGGTTGTTAATAGATTGGGATCATCAGAAGCTACATTTTATATTCAATTTGCATGCTATTGCCAGGTACAAAGCTTAATTAGATCTTGAACCACCATCTCCCCTCCCACATTATCAGATCTTGGTCTCATGATACCTTGTAGTTCTGTGTGTAAAGATTACAAATTTGATGTATGGTCAAACTAAAAATGAGTCATACTCCAAGTACTGTATGTGCAGAGAGACATCAGCTTCCAGTTTAGTTGACTTACATGGCCTTTATACTACTAATAATAGGAAATGGTGATTAGGTGTTAATTTTACTAGGTAATATTCTTGCCAAAGTAAATCGTTGCCAGGGAATCATTTTGGTGACATAATAAATCTATGTTGGGTTGTAAAACCTTAGTTCTAGATGGAACTTTTGCATAATAGCAAATTGTAGAGGTTCATCATGCACTGGGTAATAAATAAGCATGTCTCATACTTCTATTCAGAAATAAACACATCCCAATTCAATGGGATTTATTGCCAACTATAGATCAAATTAAAGACTCAATTACTTTCTCTGAGCATCCATTTATTACATCTTTATAAAATGTATTACATGATAAATGCAATATATTTTGCTGCCACATTTCTAGATCTACCTCTTGGTCTCAGTTGTTTACATTCTGCATTTAATTTCATGTAAAACTTGATTTTTTTTCCCTTTCACTTTGTCAAATGGCTTATTCACCAAGGTTCACTTTCTTAGTATAAACACTGTTGCCTCTGTATCATAAAATTGATGCAATAAATTGAGCCCATCAGCCAATGGAGCATGAAGTGGAGCCCATTGACAGTAAATTTGTCTGTTGCTGATTATTTCAGCAGTAGATGTTACTGGAGACCCTGAAATCCACTTAATCACGGCATTGATTTACATGACGAATTCTACTTCATTATGAAAAGTGAAAAATGAACCACATTAATGCGCTAAAAAAAATCCAGATTAAAATATGTTCTTGTCAAACTCTGATGATGACAAGAGAATGGTTCTAGGAATAAGATTTAGAATGTGTTGGATTACAATCTCCATGAAGCCAGTCACCCAATTAGTGATTACAGGAGTTGTAGTCCCCAAGTCTAGAGCACTCCAGGCTGCATATTTTTGATTTAAATAAAAACTATTGAAGTTTCCAAGTCTCATATATTGTGAGACCTTAAGTATCCTTTAATGTATTCACCACATTATCCTACCTGAGCTCCATGTTCATGCTGTTTATTTGTACTTTTTTCTTTTGTTAGTTGGACATCTTCCAAAAATGTAGGAATTAACCTTCAGTCCTGCTAAGTTCTCAATGTTATGGTTCTATGATGCTGTTTGCCATCTCCTGATTGGAACAGAACATGCTATCACTTCAAAGGTTAATGACCTCTTATGCCTTGTTCTTGGCCAGATGACATCTCTTCCACTACCCACTCATTCTCTGCACTGATGGTAGTTAATTATCACTCTGTGAAACTGCTTAACTCTACAGGAACACTATTTGGATGAAGCAATAGCAGCTGATTGAGGTCAGGTGTATTTTGAAAGGAAAGAAGTTTGCCAGATTCAGTAATAAATATGAATGGAATGGTGGAACTGGAGTGTTTCAAAATAAAGAGTGATTGTTATGCCATGTGCATAAGTCAAAGAAAACCACTCTTAGTCTTAAATGTAAAGAGCCATGGGGGTAACAAAGTGTTTTATTTTTTAAGGGTAGATTTCTTGTGAAATAGAGCTCTTGGAAGCCCTTTGAAAATAGGCTAGAATTTGAGTCAACTGTTATTTCCTGTTCACAAGCCTACCTATGATAAATATATGTAGAACTTTTATAGTCAAAAGTTTTAGAAATTTTGGCAGGCATCTGATTGACCATTGCATGGAAAAGATGCTGGAATGGATAGACTTTTGTCAAATCCAAATGAATACAGGAAGCTGTACTAAAACAATTGGACTTTAATTGTTAATGGCTCTCCAGATGTTTAGACAAAAGACTTCCCAAACTCTACCTAGAGATGCTAGGTTAATCTTGAGAAGTCAAAGATGAAAATCAGATGATTGTTACTGAGCCACAGCCCTATCCCCTTGATATTCTTTTCCATCTATTTATTTAGATTCTGGACAATTTAACTACTGAAAAAGAAATATGATTTTCTTTGTACTTCCAAGGACTCATCCTATTTGTACCAACATGCAGCAGTAAGCCATGATCTCTGCTAAAGGAGCCAATTCTACTTTTTCAGGAAAATGTATGTGCTTTGCGTGTGCCATCTGCACTTGTGTGTGGCTCCTCCATGTGCGCTGCATGTGCAACTGCACCATCTGCACATGTATGCAGCATTTTCACATATGATGCACGGGTGCTGCATGCAGGCACACACACACGAGCAATCATGTGTGCATGTGCGGGAGAACTCCAAAGACCAGCTGGATTTCCTGCTGCAATCGCGCGTATGCACAGAGGATGCCTGAAGACCAGCTGGGTCTCTGCAATCGTGCATGCATGCATGTGTAATTGCATGTGCATGGTCAGCTGGAGGTAAGTTGGCCAACAGCTTGTGTGCCCAGCAAGATGGCTCTGTATGCCACCTGTGGCATCCGTGCCATAGGTTCGCCATCACGGTTCTAGGGAGTGGCTATGCTAACTCTCTTCCTCTATTCTCTTATCAGATATGAATCAGAATCAGAATCAAGCTGGAAGGGATCTTGGAGATCTTCTAGTCCAATCCCCTGTTCAAGCAGGAAACCTTATACCATTTCAGACAGGTGGCTGTCCAGTCTTTTCTTAAAATCTCCAGTCATGAAGCAGCTATAATTTCTGAAGGCAAGCTGGTCCTCTGGTTAATTGTCCCTGCTGTTAGGAAGTTTCTCCTTAATTCTTTCTGATTAGTTTCCATTAGTTTCTTGTCTTGCCTTGTGGTGCCTTGGAAAATAAGTTGACACCCTCTTCTTTGTGGTGGCCCCTCAAATACTGAAATATTGCTATCATGCCACCCCTAGTCTTTCTTTTCTCTAGACTAGCCATATCCAATTCCTGAAACCGTTCTCCATATTTTTGTCTTCAGGCCTTTAATCATCTTCGCTGCTCTTCTTTGCCCTTTTTCCAAGGTCTCAACATCTGTTTTGTAATGTGACCAAAACTGATGCAGTATTCCAGGTGTGGTCTTACTAAGGATTTATAAAGTGGTACTGATACTTCATGTGATTTTGATTCTTTGCCTGTTTATACAACCAAGGATTGTATTAGCTTTTTTGGCTGCTGCTGCACACTACTGACTCATGTTTAAGTGATTCATCTACTACAGGGGTGTCAAACTTGCGATGTCATGTGATGTATCACAACTTTTTTTCCCATCCTTTCTCCATCCTTCACATGAGCAGTATTGCCATGATTTTTCTGCTGCTGCAGTAAAATCACTCCATTTTGGAACATAATTTCCAGGTAGTACGTCAGCTATCATAGTAATTCAGCAGGACATTGCTATTTATCTCCAATAATCAATTAGTATCACAGTGTTTGCTTAGATAAATATGATGCAAATAAAATCTTGCCAAATCAGTAATGAGCTATTCAAACTCTTAGTGTATGTTCCATTGCCTTTCTAAAGAGGTATATGCTGGTCATATTGAGAATAAGAAATTGATATTAAATATGTTTATATTTACAGTTAGATTGGTGGTAATAACAATGCCCTTTAGCTACAATCTTTGGGTGTGTATTTCTAAGATTTTTTTAAAAAAAATTTCTAAGGCTATCCAACTCGGTAATGATTCTTGGTAGCACATATTATAAACAGTCAGGAACAATATATCAAATAAAAATGATGAATATTTGGTAAGTGAAATGATATATACACAAAATAACCTAACACAAAACATTCCTATAACACCATATGCTCTAGACCTAGACATAAAGGAAGAGCCAGTTTCATTTGAAAAAGCATAGGGGCCATATGGGTCCTTTCAAAATATATTATGTAAAGTTCACCGATTAGAATACTTAAATTATTATTTATATTCATGCTTCTATGTTGCCCAGCTACACTATGACCTGCATTGGATTTCAGTGTGTTTTGGGCTGTATATGGAAAGTCTTCATCCATTAATCTGGAACTACTATGGAAAGGGTCAACATAAGAAATGGAAATGGCTACCAATTGCAGCATTGGAAAGGATTACATCTGGCAGAGATTATATATTCGTTTACATTTTGTGCATTGTTTCAGAAGTTCACTGCATACCACTCCTCCCTTTCAATTAGAAGCTTACAGTAGTTTCAGATTCTTCTAGCAAATTGGCTCTATACGAAACATTGGAAATAAAACCCAGGACAAAAGACATCTTGTAGCATGTCCGGATTCTGCTTTGGGACATTATATAAACACTGTTTAGATGAAAATTTGAGAAGTATCCTAAAATGGTAAAAATCATCCTTTGGCTTTATGTCTTGGTTGTTATATGCCTGCATCATGTCTGCACCAATCTTCAGGCAAACATTCCTGATTATTCACTCCATTCTTTGATCTTAGTCCAGAACAGTGTCATTTGGGTTGTTCTGGACCTTCCACTTTGTTCTAAGATCTCACAGCAATGCAGGGCTCTTCACTGGCTCCTTATTTGAGCAAGAATTCAATTGAAATTACTGGGACTTGTGTTTAGAGATCTGAAGCCGCAACTGCCCTGGTATCTTCCTATCTCCCCACATTCCTGTTTAAGCCTTGGTCCATACCTCACATTCCTCTGAGAAGGGCCTTCTTTCCATTCCATTCTTCCCATTTGTCAACTCTAGGTCAGGATCTTCTGACCCTAAAACTCTGGAATAATTCTTTTTTTGCTTTGTGAGAGTCTGATGGTCTTAAAAGAGGCTTAAAGCTGTGTTTTCCCCCTCCTTAAGTTAGTGAAGGGCCTGGTTATCCTATCCTATTTTCCTTCATCCTGGCAGCTCCTAGATCAATGCCAAGTTAATTTGAATTATTGATATATACATACTCAATCATACTGCAGGGTATTTGTTTTAAAATATATGTATTTGATATATATTTTCATTAAATACCATATTGTGTGAACTGTCAACATTATTATTAGGTATGATCTGCTAGGGAAAGTAACCTCCAGAGAAAGCCCAAACTAAGGTAACACAGTAGGTGGCACTCCTATATTAAGAGAGAGTATAGATCTAATTTTGGATCTGCAGATTTTTGTAGCTTAAAGTGCAAGTAAATATAGCATTTTCAGTGAAAGATTGTTGCTTTCCTTCCACTATTCTATTTTTAAAGTCAAATTAGCTGAAATAAAATAAATTAAAGTAAAACTTTAAATGACTAATGCCAGAGGGATTGTGGAAAGCTGCCCCCAAATAACTGTAAGGAACCAGTCCCCAAGGTAGAAAATTGTTAAATGTTTTATAAATAAAATTAAGGAGTCCCTTGCATATCCATTTAAATATTATGAAATATTGCCCAACAGTGTCCCTCAAATCTTTTCACATCATTTTACATTGAAGATACCTAGTAGTCTGCTATATCCATTTGTTCTGAAGCATGTCTCTTTCTAAACAACTGCGAAACTGTTGAACAGTTTGTTTTCCAGAGGATATATTCCAGTCTTATCATTAGGCACACAATGAGTTGTTCCTGCAACTTATTTTTGCTGGCAATGTATTTTTATTGTGTGAGAACACTTCATGTACCTTCTAGTTGGTGTAATATGAAAAATAAGTTGGCTTGCAAGGTAATCTTTACAAAAGAATCCTAGCTTGGATAGAAGATTTTGAGCACATTTACAGTAATATTTGGTTTTGGCTACAATTAAAACATAGTACACTAGCCAGGGCCACTTTTTTGTGAGATAGATGGCCATGCTAATTTGATAAAAAGTAAATAATAATAAAATATAATTCTTTATTGGCCAAATGTGGTTGGACACAGAAGGAATATGTCTCTGGTGCATAAGCTCTCAGTGTACATACAAACAAAGTGATAAGTCATAGATCATAAATCATAAGATACAACAACAATTGAAAAATCATAATATTACCAATAGGAGAAGGTAGTAGGAAAGATGAGAGGTGAGAAGATGAGAAGATGACAAGGATAATAGCAATACAGCCTACAACATGGGTAAATATCTTTAGGCCTAAGACACTGCTGTAAGAGTTAGGTATTGAGCAGAGTGATGGCATGGGGGAAGAAACTATTTTTGTTGTCTAGTTGTTTTGGCATGCAATGCCCCATAGCGATGTCTTGAAGGAGAAGTTGGAATAGTTTATAAACAGGATGTGAGAGGATATTTTCTCAGCTCTCTTTCTACAAAATGTCAAATTTCAGCAAAATGTGTCAAATACTTTTCTCAACACTATCAGAGATACTCTACTGGTAGTCCTTGATTTACATTCAGTTGCTAACAACCATTTATGATAGCCATGGAACAGTGCTTTATGGTCTGTAAATTACCTCCTAGCTATCATAAATGGTTTTCCCCTGCCCCCACCATAGTCACGTGACCACAAGTCAGATGCTTGGCAACCAGTGGTGGCATTCTGCAGTTATCTGATCACAATTTTCCAGCAAAACCTACCCATTCAAATGAATAGATTCATATTTACAATGGCTGGATTCATTTAACTATTGCAGTGTCTACTTGATGACTGCTGTGTCTGCTTAACAAGTGTCATGAAAAGGTCATAAAATCATTCCAGGGATATGAGTGTCTTGATTTTTTACTGTCATGCTTACGACCAGATTTCCAGTCCCAACTATGGACCTAAATCAAGAATAATCTGTACATAGAACAAATATAACTATGGTTTGTTTACATTTTTTTCTATATTAATGAAAACATTAGGTGACCATGGCCAAGAGAGTTCCATCTTCATCCAGCCCTGTACTCATATTCTCTACCATATGCAAGAATTGTTGCTACAAAAATTAGGATAAAAGAACATGACTGAAAATGAATTCTCTATGTATGTGTAAGGAAAAGGTATTTGCAAAGAAAGTGGTCAGAGACAGCAAACAATTAAAATTCTGGAAAGAAGACAAAATGCAGAAACAAAAATTTATTGAAGTAAATGAAAAGGACTAAGTGAATAGAACTAGAAATAAATGTGATGAAAATGTTTTGGTTGGAGCTAGGAGTATTTCAGAGATTTGTACAGGAACTTTTGTCAAAGGATAGAACTGACCTGAATGAATGCTATAAGAGCTAATACTTAAATAACTATTAATAAAAATAAAGTCATAAATAATGTATTTGAGAAAAAATGAGGAGACTCCTAATGTTGGTGGGGTAACTGGAGAAATGTTCAGATCTGAATGTGGCTTACATAGGATGTGATTGTACTTCTTACTTAACATTAATCTATTTCAGTTGCATGTGTCAATGTTGTTTGTCCCCTTTTATGAGGAGAAAGTAAGTAAGCCATAGTAATAATGAATGAAAAAACTACAGGTAATCCTCGACTTACAACTACAATTGATCTCAACATTTCTATTGCTAATCAAAACATTTGTTAAGTGAATTTTACCTATTTTAAGACCTTTCTGGCCACAGTTGTTAGTGAATCATTGCAGTTGTTAAATTAGTATCATGGTTGTTAAGTGAATCTGACTTCCCCATTGACTTCGCTTCTGAGAAGTTGCAAAAGGTGATCACATCACCCCAGGACACTGCAACCATCATAAATATGAATCATCAAAATTCAGAGTCTAAATTTTGATCCTATGTCCGTGAGGATGCTGTAACAGTTGTAAGTGTGAAAAATGGTCATGAATCACTTTTTCAATGGCACTGTAACTTTGAAAGTCAGTAAATTAACTGTTGTAAGTCTAGGACTACCTGTATAAGGAAATAGTTTGTTCAATGTGCCTGGAAATGTGTTTAGCAGAATTCTGATTTAAAATGTATGAAAGTAACAACCGCAAAAGTTTGGGAAGTGCAGTGCTCTAAATGCTTGGCATAGGGTATACAGAACAACTTTTTGCTGTTCAACAGAGAAAAATATAAAGTGAAATAGAAAATTTATAGCACACTTGTTAATTTTAAAAAGGGATATGATAAAGTACATAGACTTGAATTATTGAATGTTCTGCAATATGGAGTTATTTTCTGAATGCAGTAGGATTGGAAGTAAAGCTTGTGACTGTATATAAAATATCTAAATGGTTCTCTGCTGACCAGGGAGTAACATAAGAATGTGAAGAAACATAGAGTAGACCACACAACTCCAAGAGACAGCTGGCTTGCAAGTATATATATCAAAAACCAAAGTATGTGTGTTTGGCTATGAACAGATAGTGAATGAATGAATGAATGAATGAATGAATGAATGAATGAATGAATGAATGAATAGTTTACATACACAGTGAACTACAGCAAGTAGATGTCCCAAAGGTGCTTTTTCAAAAAGGCAATTGGATTTTCAGGTTTTTCTTTGAGAAACGTATCTTATCCAAGAAGCTTCCTCAGCTCCAAGGAACCTTCTTGGATGAGAAGCAAAACATCTTCAAAGAAAAACCAGAAAGTCCAGTTGCCTCTTGAAAAAGCACCTTTTGGACAACCATGACCTGGATAACTGTGAATCACCATAGACATATACTATAGCAAGTAGATGATTTTGTAGACCTTAACAGAATGCTTCATGAAGACTAAAACATTTTCCTACGTGGAAATGGATGAAGACATGTTAAAATATTAAATGGTGGTACAAAGTTAGTAGATCATATGTGATTCGTTGTGAGGAATGAATGCTTGATAAAAGAAGCTGTGGATAATAGCTTTTGCTCACTTTTTAGTATGAGAGTGGCAGTTGGGTAAAGTTGGCTTAGATTCTTACAACAGCATAGAAATCCCCTCCAAAAAAATTGAGACCACATTCTAAATCCTTTGAATAGTCTTGCAGTCAAAAAATGTGATGGCCAAGACCAGCATTCATTTATATACTGGCATTCTAGAAGGCTACCAATCTTGGATCAAGGAAAAGAGTTTTTGGCAGATAAACTCAGAAGAATGATTTAAAAGGCAAGAGTCAGTGAACTGATAAATTATGTAATCCTAAACTCATGATATTTTAATCTTCTCCATTCACATCAGAAGTTTACTGTCAAGAGTAATGCTAGTCTGTTTCATTGTTCTCATCAGAAAAACATTTAACATTTATGAAACATTTTAGATTGGGTTTAATGGTCATCATCAGACCATTTAGTCAGTGCCAAGATCAGATTTTCAGATTGGGATGAGGGGAAACCAAATTGCTAAAATCAAATTGATAGTCTTCTCCAAGCAACCAGGCACCTTAATTTTTTTTAACTTTCTATGACATTAGATTCATTTTCTATTTTCCTCTAGGTAAAGTCTCATGTGAGTTCACCGCCCTCCTCAGTACTCCACTGTAACATTTTCACTATTGTGTTCCACATCCATTCCATCAAAAATTCATGTTTCAGCCAGGAAATGTAGTTTGGAAAGACAAGTCTAAATTATCATGTTAATAAAGATAGATTAGAGTCTTAAGAGACAAATTATTGAAGCATTTTCTTACCAGGATGAATAGAGCTGAATTACTGTTTTTATCACACTGGTTGAGGTTGATGAGGATAAAGTTCACTACTGCTATGACAAGCAATTTTATGCATTGTTTGTATATTTATAGATGCATTTGTGATATACTGAATAAACCATAAACATGCATTTTGCTTTGACTTGCAAAGACTTTGCTTCTAATTTTAGATACAGTCAATTTATATTATAATATAAACAAATTGTAAACAAAGATAATCACTATAACATAGTTTCTTGTTTATTGCTAATATACATTTGTGTGTGTGTGTGTGTGTGTGTGCGTGTGTATCTGCGTATATTCAATTATATTAAATTTCAATATAATTTATATTGATAATTTATAATGTATTCAACAAAAGTGAACTTGGCACTTGGCACTCGGGTCTTGGAAAAGCATGCAAAAAGGCTCTGGACTGCTTAGTCGATGGATCTGCAATGTTTTTCAGGGCCATAGACTGGGAAATTGAAAACATCTCAGAAAACAAATGCCAAAATACATCACTACTGCGTCCAAGAAAACTGCATGTGGGATCAGGTAATTACTAAGAGTCATGCTTGACACAAGGGCATTTTTACTTTTACCAAAAAATAAATTATTTTCTACTAGTAAACAATGAACCCACTGAGCACATCAGGAAGTGGTCACTTTAAATTTGCATTATGTTTCATTCTACTAATTCATATATACACAGAATGTTTCTCAAGCTGAAATTGATTGAGAAGTTTTGGCTGAACTGTAACCACTGTTATGGACCTCAATAATAGCAGCTATATTTGTACATGTTAAATGTAATGAAACTGTGTGCTTCAGAATGTAAACTGATTGCTTTTGGGACCTTAAGGGTCAGTAAGCAATTTGCCCATGTACAACACCACACAATATCTTGGATGAGTTACAAAATCCAAAGTGGTAATCATGGAACACAGATTATTGTATATAAGAAATTTAATGACTTGATTGATGAATGACAGACTTGACAAAAATGGCAAATTTTATCATACTGCTAAATATGTTGCCCAACTAAGCATTGCAAACTAGGTATGTAGCTCCCTCCCTTTGTCTTGCCTGTTTGAGACTCTTATTTGCAGTAGCAGCTATACCAGCTTGTTTTAGGAATTACACATTATTCTCCAGTTAAAAGCAGAAAAACCTGGTTTACTTATATTTGTGGTCATACTAATCTATACTTAAATTCACATTGTATAGCTATTGTGAATCCATGAAGTCTAATGGATTTATTCTTACAGACCTGAAACACATAACTCTGTGTTTCTGCCATCTCATTTCCAGGATACTTCTTTTTTAAAAAATTACACTTTGTTTCCTTTCTGGTAAGGATTGGATTGTACAAATTCCATTTCATTGGGTCATTATTTGTCTGGATTGTTTGTTTGGTAGTAACCTGAAAACACTAAATGTACTAAAAGATGATAGATAGATAGATAGATAGATAGATAGATCGATAGATAGATAGATAGATAGATAGACAGACAGACAGACAGACAGACAGACAGACAGAGAGGGAGGGAGGGAGG
>JANHFJ010001690.1:17225-29313 GCA_032468195.1 Cerberus rynchops
ACTTTGCCCTCTAGAATTTGTCGTCGAAAGGAAACAAACCTTTGCTCTCGCTTGCTGGGAGGCGACGCTATTTAATGCGCGGCCCTCGACGCTGCGGGGCTCGGCTTGCACCTTTTGCGCGGGCGTCTATTCACAGATGTCTATTCCGTTGCTTTTTTTACGCTTCCCTTCCAGGCCGTTTTGTTTTTAAAGGGTGGCATTTTGCTGTTTTCTCCGTCTTGGATCCGGCTATTTCCTTTCCACTCACCTCTGGGGTTTTTTCTTCTCTTTTTTAATGTTGGAGGAGTTTCTGTCTCTGTCCCTGACAGTCTCAGAAGAAAAGGAAAAGCCACCAACAGACAATATTCAATGCACACACACACACACAAGCAACCCACAACACACATACACACCACAACGAGAGAGAGACATAATATTTTTAACTGCTGGTATCTTAAAAAGCAGCAGCCAAGGCTCCGACAAGCCGTACTTCGGTTGCACTTTATGTTTTAGTGTTTGCTGTTGCTAGTTGCAGCAACACTTATCATAAGGCAGCAAGAAAAGAGTAGTCCCTGGTAATTAAAGTAATGAAATATTCATTTACTCGTACCTTTTCAGTAGTCTCACAAATTAGGCTGCCGCATTTAATGCCTGCACTGCCTCTGTTTTTATTATAATGGCAGCTTTCGCATCTGCAATTAGGACTAATTCTGACAGTTACAATTTCTGAGGGATGGTAAACAGCGAATGAGATGTGCGGTTGGTGGTATTACACGTGAAAAAGCCCTTGTCTCTTTAACCTTGTTCTCTCTCTCTTTTTTTTTTTTTCTCTCCCTCTCCCTCCCTCTCTCTCTCTTTCTGAGGTTACCTTTTCCCGATGGTGCAAAATCGACTTGACATAACTGTTCATCAGTTTCAGGGTTTTCCCTGGAGGTATTTGCATCAAATCAACCCAGTCAAGCTTCAAGTAGAAATTGGCAGGCCAGAAACTGACAGGGTAGCGACTGGGAAAGAGACAGCTAAAGTGCAAGCAGCAAACTGACAGTAGCAGAGTGAAAAGCACACACAGAGTGAAGCTTTCCAACTTTAGTGGGCAGGGGGCAAGGGAAGGAGCATGAGTTCCAAATCTTTTAGGTCTTAATGGTAGCCAATGATTCCCAAATGATGTTGAGACACCCCAAGGTCTTTGGATTTAAGTTCCTTGGACCTAGCTCAGCTTTGGTTCAGTGGGGTGTAAATTCCTCTAGCTTAATACGATTGGATGTCTAGAGTGGTCAGTCTTAATTAAATCCCAGTCAAAGTTCTTTGGTAGCTCCCACAAAGTTTCCGAAGGAAAAGGAAGGCTAGCAGAGATTTTTCAAAAAATGATGATCCTTATTGTAGGGATATGAAGAATCAATAAGGATCAAACGTTGACTTGCTCAGAAGACTAGAACTGAAATATTGCACAGTCAGTTAAATTTTAAATTGAATCTGGTGCTATATAAATAGTGTAAGAATGTCAACAAACATGTTTTATTTGTGCAATAATTACTCTCCCCAAATTAATGAGATCCCCCATTCAAGATAATAATACAAACAAAACACAATTTTGACTTTTTAAACTACACACTATTTACTCAGAAGTAAAGGTAACAGTGTCTATTGAGATTCTCAGTCATCCATGGTTGTGCCAGAGGTGTTTTTTTCAAGAGGCAACTGGACTTTCTGATTTTTCTTTGACAATATTTTGCTTCTCATCCAATAAACTTCTCCAGCTCTGAACTGAAGAAGATTCTTGGATAAAAGCAACATGTATTCAAAGAAAAACCAGAAGATCCAGTTGCCTCCTGAAAAAAAAAAACAGCTTTGTGATAAAGCTGACAGAGTTGCATGGAGACTATGCTAAGGAAAAATACAGGAGTGCAATTTAAATCTAAAGCACAAAAGTCTAATATTTCTTTGTAATTAATTCAGTAGAACAGGCAGATATTTAAGCAAAAAGGGTCTTCCAGATTAAGATGGTTTGATAATGTAGTATTTCATTCCCATTAAAAAAAATCTTCTGGATACATAGGCTTCCTAAAAATAATCCAATAAAACATTCCTGACAAACTTTAACATTATTCTGCAGAGGGAAAGTTCTTTGAATTCAGTGGACTCCATTTGCAGTGAAATGTGTTTGCATAAAATATAACCAAAATTGCGTTCATATTTAGTCTTCCTACATGCATGTACAATATTTCAGAGGAAGCCACAGTGCCTTTTTAATCAGGCTTGCTAACAGTCTCATTGATTTTGTTGTACTTAGCCCTAAAATTATTTCTTCTGCTCATTTAAAAGAACTGGGGGCGGAGGAGGGGGGAAACTATACAAGAATAATTTACAAATAGAAAAATAAGAAATGGGTTATTCTTGTGAGATGTGTCCTGCTGAATTCATTGCATTTTTATTGTTTTCTTCTTTGGCTTTTGCTGGGTAATTCAATATGTGTGTGTGTGTGTATACAAACACAGAAACACAAACACACTCACACAAATATCAACCTCCTCACTTTCCCGAACCAGACTTATGCTACAGTAAAGCCATGCTTTCAAACAGTTTTTCAGCCCTACATGTGACAGGCATTGGCTGATCTGCTGATGCCCATTCGACAGGCACTGTTGAGCTAAAGTGGTGTGACGGCACAGTTTTGTTAAGCTGTGAACAAAGGGGGCTGGAGATGCCTTGCTGGCATCATTGGTCTTGTCACAGTTTTGCTTGATTTAATGCTCTGCTTCTTCCTCGATGTTAGAAATTAAATTCCGAACAATATGCGTTCCTTTATTGCAAACTTTCAGTTTGAAAGCTTCTGCTTCGGAGAATGGCAGATCCATTTTGAGCTAAACAATTGCCATACAGCCAACATTTCAAAAATCAGCTTCCTGAATAAGTAAAATGGCTACGGAGCCATTCTACACTGTGTCCACTTAAAAAAAAAAATGGGACGGAGGAAAAAAAATAGGATTTCATTTTTTTTCAAAAAGCCCACCCAATTGATTCATTCTTTGATCATTTGTTGAGAGTCATTATTTATTGTAACAGTGGATTTTCTTATAAGCTCCTAAGGAAAGGTTACTTCTAAGGACAGATGGGAGCAGGCTGGCTGGATTCTTCAAATGATATATTATCCCCTGCTACCGCTGTGATAAAAGGAATCTTTTTGCAAATACCTGTAAGCACTGTCACATGAGTCTCAGCAGCCAGGAATAAAAGAACTGAATGATGGCAGGTTAACAGGAACACAGAAGAAACAGGATTAAGGGTAGTTTTTTTTTTTTTAAAGGCTCATTAGGAAGAGACAACTTCATGAAATGGCAGTTCCTTAAAAAATGATAGAGTGACCAGGTTTTCTTCTGTAGATGCTTTAGGTCTGATGCTTCTCCCTGCAAAGGGAGAAGAGAAATTATGACTTGTTTTTTCTTTCTGGTTGGCCTTCTTTTTCAAATCTTTTGCTTTGCTAAGAGATTAGAAAGCTAGAGTTAGAATGTAGCCACGGCAAACTGTTTTTGCTGGAAAGAATGTTTGTTAGGTCGGTGTGAAGGTGCAGGGACTGGCAATGAACTCCACTGAAGATCAGGAATTTGCTTTTTGGTGTGCTTCATATCAAAAGCAAAGTAGAAAAATTGGCGATGAGGCATCCAATTTTATAAGAACACAGATGTTCCCAGTTTTATAAGTTTCCAAAGGAATACTTAGACTCCAAGCAGTGACTAATTGGGTACAAACAGAAAGTATCTGTTCCTTTTGTGGTCTGTGCATTTTCTCACAGTCCGGTCAAACTCTAGATGGTAGAAAAAAAAATAGGGTGATATTGATAGCAAGATTAGAGTGAAACATACCCATGTACCACTTCAAGTGAACATTTGTTTCTGCATAATCTCTACAAGATCTCTTCTTCCAAGTCTTCGCCAGCATTTTGTCAACAAACGTTACCTACTAATGCTTGAGGGTGGCTGGGGGTGTTCTTTTATGTGTTAGTTTTGGCCACCCTTTGTTGCAAAACAGATTGGTGATAAAGGATGAGTTCAAAGCATTAGGTTTCTCCACCCAAAAAGTGTTAACATCTGCTTGGTGCCAGAAGAGAGAAGGGAAATCATGGTGAGATATACCTGGAGATAAAGGTTTCCTGGAGTGGAACCCATAATGGGTAAATAGGATCAGTGTGTCTAGGTTCCAGGTTGTGAAAGATTTGACTGATCTAACAATCCTAGGTGACTTTGCTTTGCTGCTTCTTATGGAAGAGAGTTATTCTTCAAGTGAAGGCTACAAGCAGGAAGGTGGTGGAATGAAGAAGAGAAGCAATGGGAATCCTCAAGCATATGAGTCTCTTCTTCTCCCAGAAGAATTCAGTTAAGAACCTACCTCTGAAATTGAATCTTTTGGATGAAACCCATTTTACATTACCTGCTCCTATGGGCTTCCTTTCAACTTTGACTTCTTCATACTAGCTGTAAAGACTGTCTTTGTTTTCTGTTGTATCGTGTCTCAGTACACTTCCTCATCAAAGATTGCATAGGGCTGGGTGGAAAATATGAGGCAATGAAAGAGAAGAAATTTTATTTATTTTTAAAATCATATTTATACGCTGTCTGGGAGGTTTATAAATAAAAAATAAAGTCCAGATAAAAATCCAAAATAAAGTTTACAAAGGCAGAGAAGAGCATCCTCAAGCCACCAGCCACACACAGAGTTGCACTTCAATAGGGTTTTGGGGTGGGGTGGGGGGGAGTTTTTAAAAAACCAGGACATGTACTCGGAGCACAAGCTCATATATAAGAGGTTTATTTGTATGATAAAGAGTTAAAGGGCATGAAAATCTCCGAAACTGAGATGTAATAGTGGCCTTTTTGTGTAAAAATGAGATGAGTTCTCCTATTAATACTTTACTCTAAATATTTATAAAACAGACAAGCTAGAAGAAAATAAGATGTAAGATCATTATTAACAACCCAGCAACACACTTGATCCTGCTGTTATTGAAGTTAATAGCCAAAGTTCTTTTATTTCCCACAGATGTTTGTTTCTGAGCTTTTAGAAGAATATTGTGAGCTTGTCTATAGTACATATATTAATTGTCTATAGTACACATATTGGTATTTTTGTTTCACTCTAGTAGCTTGTCACTTCATTATTATAAGAATTTTAGGTAGCATCTTGGAAAAAAGTAAAATGGAAAGATATTCTATAATGGATGTATTTTTGTATGATTGTCACAACCACCAACTGAATACATCTCTGGAGCAAAAAAGTGTTACCGTACTTGTTTCTTCATAGCCAGACACTTTAGGCACAGTTGTTAACACTACCAACTTTCTTCCCCATGCCACATGCCATGAATCTCTTTTTGCAACCAAACAGCAAGCTTGCCCTTAGGAGTGATATTGATTCAATACCAAGCGGTGTAGAATTTGTTCCAGACAGTTTTACATTTCCTTTAACAGTGAATTTTCGTGGAAATGGTCTCATTGTAGGGGGGAAAAAAATGAGAATGTAGAATCCTCTCCCATAACATCCTGATGACATTTCAACATCTTTTTGTTCTAGAATACCTCTTGATGATGCTAATGAGGTTATCCACACTTTCTAAGATTATCTGTAGAGTGGAAATGGAGGAGAAAGACAGTGCAACTGTACTTGCTGGTTGTGTAGTTGTGTAGTGCGCATAGTTAAAAATATATAGATTCCACGAGATAGGCTGAAACCTATACATCTATAACCATGGACGCAACTGCTTTAGCACACAATCCTAAGTACACCGATTCCCAGATCACAAGAGTGTTGGATTCTGCTTCCTCTGTTTTTCATGGGCTATCAACAGTATCATCAAGTTGATCGTTGTGAAAGATATATTACAGGGGCTGACATGACCTTTCACCTCTCTTACTGACTTATAAAGCTAAAGCCTTCACGGTATCAAATGAAGGCAACATTAAAAGGAAATACCTGATATTATCTGACCTTTGCTATAATTTTGCACCCTAGTGACATCCAGTAACTCCTTCAGAAGTGCTGGTCACTGAGTCCAGATTCGCAATATGATCCCAATCTCACCTGATATTGAAGATAGATTCCTTGTGGCTTCCACACGGAGAAACTGTTTGAAATATTAGTTGCCCCCCCCTTTTTTTTTGCAAGTCTATCCTTTTGCAGATAAAACCTATCCATTAAGGCAATGAGGAAATAAACTTCAGTTTGACCTTTCAGGCCTTGCCTCTTTTGTCACAGTAACAGAACTGCTGGACAAATCTGCACATAGCTCTCGCACCGTGCATTCTCAGCTAGCGTTTCAAATGTATCACAGAGAAAAACAGTTATGAGAAGATGAGGTATACCTTCTGATGATTTCCGAAAATATTCAAAAGTTAGCCATTCCCCCTTTTTACCACTCCAAGTAATTAAGAGCTTAAAAGAGATAAAGGAACCAATTTCCCTTTATCTTTCAGAAGGTTTCCCACCCAGGCAATTTTTACCCTCTAAAAAAGGGACTATTTTAAGAAAATGGGAGCCTTCTGACTTCCAATTTAATTATTTTTGTTTATTTGTGTCATATTTTTTATTATTTTTACAAATAACTCGAGGCAGCGAACATATCTAACACACCTTTCCCCTCCTATTTTCCCCACAACAACAACCCTGTGATGTGGGTTGGGTTGAGAGAGAATAACTGGTCTAAAGTCACCCAGCCAGTTTTCATGGCTAAGGTGGGATTTGAATTCATGATCTTCTGCTTTCTAACCTGGTGCCTTAACCACTAGAACAAACTGCTTTACATTAGACAAACTGTATACACTACAAGAGATACAGGAACCTTGCAGGAATCACTGCCCTATAATGTGGCAATTTTGGAAGGAAATCAATTTAAAATAATAATTTCTTATCGGAGAGGTCACCTGATTATGTACTCAAGACAAGAAATTCAGACGTGGAGCTATTCCCTCTATTGATCAGAATAAAGCAATGATTTGCAGGGTCATGGGAGGAGAGATTTTTGAATATAGTATATTTTTTATTGCCAAGGTGGTCTTATATTAGACTAGACATTTTGAACTTCTGGAAATTGATGAAAATGAGCCATTCTCTCTTTTGATGTTTTCTTTTCACTTACCTGAACAAAATAGAACAATATGAACATTAGTTTTCTGTGAGATTATTGGTGGCTTTCTTTGTAGGAATTGAGCAGCCCATCCATCCATCCATCCATCCATCCATCCATCCATCCATCCATCCATGGGTTTGTAACTGCTGTGTAAACAAGGTGGGAATTGCACATCAACCCTCCAAAATGCCCTGTGGCAAAGAAAAAGAAAAAAAAAATCCCAGTTACAATAAATGAGATTTATCAAAACTTGGCTTGGGGGTAGAAATGATAATCTGTTTATGAGCTTGAACTTGTTTTACTAAAACACTCTGCAACCAGCATTTTAGCTATTTTACATAAAATTCACATTGGTAAGAGTTACGTGGATTTTGCATTGTTTTCCATTTACTTATAACAAAAAGTCAGGCAAAATATTTGTTGTTTGGTGTGGTCCTACAAATGCTGCTAAAATTCTAAAAACTACAATCATGTTTCTTGATGCAGAAGGGGGAAAAAAGCCTTTCCTTTCTGGAGATAATATTTTTGAAATCCTCGATGAAATATTACTTCATCTACCCTTGAAGGAGAATTCATGTGCTGTTTGAGAAAGCATGCTAGGCATGTCAAAAATAAAATGGTTTAGCAAACTCATCAAGCATACAATATTCCTGTGTATTTGCATGTTATGTATGAGTTTGCTGTAATGTCTACGAAGACACGAATGCAATCTCGGTCTGCAGTCTTAGAAAGACACGGCATGCAATCTCAAAAGTTTTATGCAGCTGAACCCTGGGACTGAAAACAGGTGGGCTTTTCTCTGCAACATTAATGCACCAAACTACGTATGATTATTCCTTAGAAGGATCTACTGTGAACAGTAAATAATTGAAACCAACCTCACAAATATTCTTTGCATTTGTAGACCTTCCCCAGTTTTTCTTAGCATTGTAATCAATGTATGCAATAGCAGCCTTTTAAAATTCCACCATATCTTGCTCTCATCTCAGCCATAAACTGTAGTTTCCAGACTTCAGTTGTTTTTTAACTCTTGTGTTTTGACAGATTATGCACTTTCTCTTCCTAATTTCAAGGAAGGATACCTAATTTTATCTTTTTTTATATAATCCTCCTACATTTTCCTATATAATTTAGATGAGATTTTTTTTTACTAGTTAGCTGTTGGTACTCAAGCTCTTTCTGAACAAAGTTATCAAATTTGGCTATTGGATGAAATATATTGATTTATTGGACTGGTTGAAGTGGAATGCTTTGATTGTGTAGTGTCAACTTAAACTCATTAGATAGCAGTTTATTTGAAGAAAAACAAGTTTAGTTACACTTAATTTTACAATTCCAAAAGGGTGTTGCAAAAACTCAATGCTTGTCTAATTATATTTAGTACCATCCTGTGCAATATAATATAAATGCCACAGAAATCAGTGAGTTAATGGTATCAATCAATTTGTAAACAGATGAAGTCACTTGTTCTCAAACTATTTCCCCCCCCCCCAAAACAATTACTAAATTACAATTGAGGGGGGTGGATAGTGCAGTTACTGTATTTGTGCGCTGTGTTACAATCAACATACCAGGGAAACAAAACAATTTAATGCAGAAAAATCATCATTCATCTACATTATAATTGCTTCTTTTTCACATCTACAGGGCGGTTAATTAAAATTGTGATTAAATGCGGTCGCGCTGCCTAAGATGTCTTGCCCAAAACAGGTGGTACAGAATTTAAAAGTTAAAAAAATGTAATTAGCATTGGAAATTGAGAAATTGCCTGTAGAATCAGTGTTAATTTTAGTCAGTGATGAGGTAATTTATAAATGAATGCAGTGGAGTCTGTGTAAATGCACAATTGCCTTCCTTCCCATTCTTAGCATTCTCAGCATGCAGGTGAAAATGTTTTCAAAATATTGAGGTAATTTGAAAATGAATCTCTGCATTCTTCATCTTCCTTAGTGAGAAATCTTGCCATAGATGGCACAATATGTTAGCTTGGTCTTTTCTGTGAAAGCATTGAGGATTGCACCACATCAGAGGTGGAACATCAGATAAGATGCTGATAGTACAAAGTTCTGGGATCTTTGATGCAGGCCATAAATATCAACATTTCCTCACTCATCCACACCAAGCTGTCTTCTGATACAGCAGCATTTACTTCAGCCACAAGGCCTGGTGTTATTGTTTCCTACTTGTGTAAGAAGGACAGATACAAATGTGATGCCTGTTTCCTCGAAGTCACAGTGCAAGGAAAAAAAATCACTCAAAATTGCCATCCCTGAATTCTTATAATTTGGATACTGAGAAATACGACGTGTGTCTGTATGTAATAGAGATCAATCTGATGGTTTGTCAGGGCCACCAGCAATAAAATCTCCTTCAAGTGACCATTTCCTCTCTTATCATTTCTTCTTAACTGTAGTTTATAATAATATTTAGCAACAGAATGTTAAGGAATCAACAGCTGGTGGGTTGATTGTGATGCATCATAATACTGTTCACTTATAAAACTTGACCATTTAGCAATCTGGTTTCTTACCAAACTACGCTGCATGTCAGAATAACCTGTATGCAGTGGTAGGATTCAGGGGGTTCAGGACAACCCTTAGTTAAATTGCTGGCTGGCCCCGCCCTGCCCCTATTTATTGGCCTCGCATAGCACCCCCTCTTTCTCTTGCCTCGCTGCTCCAGCTGCTTTTCAGCCACCAAGAGCCAGGTAGCTTCCAACAGCGGTCCCTGGAGTGCGTTGTTGGTGCATGGATAGTACTGAACTCTCTCTCTCTCTCTCTCCTCTCTCTCTCATCTCTATCTATCATTTTTCACCACTCTCCCTCTCATCTCCTTCTCTAATCTCTCTCTATCATCTATTGCTCTCTCTCTCTCTCCCTCTCTCTCCCTAATCTCTCTATCTCTAGTTTTGTGTACCTCTCATTCTTATTTAAGTATTAAATGCATAAAATAAACTACCTTTTGGTATAACTTTTTTAATTAGGGCAGAGAAATGATGAGTCGGCCACGCCCACCCAGTCACACAACCACCTAGCCATGCCCACCCAGTCACATGACCACTTAGCCATGCCTACTTCACCACACCCACTTAGCCATGCCCACAGAACCTGTTGTTATATTATTTTAATCCCACCACTGCCTGTATGTTGGTGTTGGCTGTGATTTAAGAAACAATGGCCCAATGTACAAACAATGGGATCAAGGTTCCACATACCTCTGCATGTATATTAAAGGATTGCCCTTTTTCCCATTAAAACATCCTTTACCACAAAGCAAACAACACCTGCATTTGTTCTTCCAAATACTCAAGATAGAATAGGTGTTTTATTCTAATTTTACATGTTTATAATGAAATTACAAGTTCGAGATATCATGTATTTGAATGATAACTTGGCCTGAATTTCAACATGTTATTTTCATGGGTAAAATTTCTGGCTACAATTTTTAAATGGTCTTTATCACATTTTTTCCTTTATCACAGTCTGTCTGTCTATCCCTCCCTCGCCTATACTCCAAGGCATTCCTTGTCCCTTTCCCCATATCTGCTCTGGAAGATTTTCCAAGAGCCTGGAATAGATTTTAGAGGGCAAGAGGAAGGAGACTATTGCTTTGGTGGGTACTACTCCAGGTGTAGTCAGATCTCATTAGATACAATACCATGGACCAAATGCCTTTTTTTTCCTGCTGATGCTTCCTTAATCATTGCAGAGTGCTCTATTCATTGGATTCTAGTATGGCAATTAACTTGATGAAGATACTTCCTCTTTTAAAATCATCAAGAAGGTACAATTGCCTGTTGTTTAACTTGTCCTTCTTTGCAGGAGACAGTTCATACTGCAATAAACAGCAGATAATAGAAATTCCAGAGTAGCTTGTTCAATTAATTACAGTCAAAGCAGGGTTTTTTTTTTTTAAATGAAAATTGGGTTTTCATTCTGTCTCTTTTGCAATAATATTAATTAGATGCAGCTTGTACAGTATAGAATAAATTTGGATTCATGCTCTTGACAAGGCAATCCATTCTTAGGATTTATAGCTTTGAGAATTTTTGTAAATGCTAGTATCTTCAAATTAAAAAAAAGTTTTATAACCTAAGACAAAAGAGTTATAAAGAAATATATAGGACAACTCTGACATGAAATTTCAGATTCCATTTTTAATTTTACTCATATGTTATACTGAACACAATTTTTAGGCATGTAATTTAGGAATTGAGTCAAATGTAATAGCATAAAAAACAAAAGTAAAGCTGAAACTCAAGGGTTTTAAATTCAAATCTAGTTTTTACTATCGATTGTCCTATGCAATGCTAGAACAATCACAAATTAGTTTTTATATCTATTCTTCCAAGACATTCATTTGTACATTAAAAAAAAACTATTACATTAACATGAAAATAAAATACAGCCTTTATATTTTTACAAAACATTCTTGAAGCAATAGTAATATTGTTGCTTTTATTATTGTTATTTAAGTATAAACTGTTATACAACAATTATCATATGAATGATTAATAAGGGCTTCCTTGACCTACTAACTGATTTTGTATGTCTTTCGTATAGAGTAGAGCAAGCAGGGGACAGAAATCGATGAGTATCTACGGTACTTAATAATTTGCTGGGTGATATACAACTGGTTAGTACAATCTAAGATTGTAGCTCCCCCAATAGTAAAATAACTATTTAACAATTTAATCAGTACAGAATATTTCCCTCCTCCACTATCAATTTAAAATGGGGAGTGGGAAAGCAATAATAAATATATAAGCAGAAGTCTTGATGCAAATTCCTGGTTTCTTTGGCTGAGCATGTACTCAAAAGCACCTTGCCTCTACTTAAATCGTATCTGCCTTAAATCACAATTTTACATCTGATTTTACATCTCAATCCAGCTAGTAGACATCAAAGCATGATGTGCAAAGTGAAATACTCCAGCGGCCCAAACTCTGCCTCATTCTAATAGATCACCATTGATCAAAAGGAAGAGATGAGA
>JANHFJ010001690.1:143088-156245 GCA_032468195.1 Cerberus rynchops
TTTTTTTCCACTTTACAGGGTTAATCCTGTAAGGAAGGCAGGAAAAAAACATTCTGGGATTGTTTCTAGCCGAATCATTATTGCCCTTCTTACAGAAACTGCCCACCCAGTCACATGACCACCCAGCCACGCCCACCAAGCCATGCCCACAGAACCAGTAGTAAAAAAAAATTGAATTCCACCACTGCTTCAGCCTCATTTTCCATATGGTTCAGAAAATAAGGCTGGCTTCATTTCTACATTCTCACTGTGTCTTTGAGAAATATTGATTCTCTTATTTGTCCATCCCTTCTTTAAGTGTTTTTAATATTTCAAATATAAGGCCCAGAAATGAACTTTAGTAATATCCTCCATCCAGCAGTACCATATCATGCTTGATTTCCTTGAAGCCCATCAAGGTGTAGTTTTTACGGATGCCTTTTTTCCCTTTTATTATTATTTTTTCACATTAGTAATTTAGAGCAGCTAGGAAGTCCAATAAACAGGATATTGACCTAGTTCCAACAAACACATAATATAATTTGCTTTCTTTTGGCTTAATGTTGTATGTGAAGACACTTGATATGTTTAAGGTGGTGTGAAACCTAGCCATGGGTTGAATTCATATCTCACACTGAGGCATATTTGTTTTAAACACAGTTTCTTGAGCAATTCAGTCTTACAGATGAGCAAGATTATCAATTTATCATGGCTTGTGTGGCCAGTTCCTAGTTTCTTTCCCTCCTGTTTTAATTATTTTTGCTTCATATTTCTATAAAGTTGTTAGATACAAACAAACCAGGGATAAGCCAGGAAACTGAACAAAGCAAGTACTTCATCTCCAATTCACCTATTGTTACACTAGGGTAAACCAATAACAAACAATGGTTTCACTGAGAGTGTTTTGCCCTAAAATCATGTTTTATTAATTGATACCTCCCTAATTATATATAAAACAACTCACCTAACAGTCCAGCAAGTGAAACCAGCCTTTCATGACTTATTCAAATCTTCATTAGATGATGATTGTAGCATAGGACTTTTTCATTCATCATACCCTTAAAAGTATGCAGTATCTGTAAATTATTTTTCCAAGTATAAAAAAGTGATATATAAGCAAAGCAAACTTTGACATCTCTTTATCAGGTATCAAAGATTGGCTGCAACTTTCCAAATTGGTCTCTATTCAATGAAGCTATGCTTTAAAAAAACAACAGTTATTTCTTTGATCTCTTATATGTTTTACATTAGACCAAAGAACAATGGGAAAAATGGCACAATTTGAATTTTTCAGTATATGAAAATCTAACTGAACTTTTACCCAGTCAAAAAGTAGTCATAAAGCTCAGAATTCTGGCTTTCCGCCACACTTGTTACACATCTTTCCAGTCTACTGAAAAGCTTATTCAGAAGTAAATTTCATTGATTCCTATAGAACATGTTTATTATAATGAATGGGGGGGCATCAGGAAATCGGGCAGTGATGATCTACTTCCATATTAGCCGCAAAATTTTTTTTGATATGTTGTCACAAGGACTGACTTCATTCTAATGGGGTCTTTACCCATACTTCTATAGGTAAATATATGTTGCAAAAAAACAAACAAAACCCTTCAGAGTGATATTTTATAGACTCAAGCCTAATTGTACATTATAATTCCTTAGAAAGCAGGTTTTGCTAATATTTAATACACTAATAATTTACTTATAAATATCTAAAAATCAAGCAATCAATGTTGCTTTATAAAAAGTAAATCGGTCCTGGGAACTTTTAATCAAAAATTAAGAACTTCTAGGTCCCAATGATTTTTAATTGAGGAAATATACATATGGCTCTAATATGCCCAATCAAGCAAATAGTTTAATTCATACATAAATACAAATCACCATTTCTCACTATGAGAATATTCTGTGGTGACATTTCTCCCTTGTTTTTCTCTTTCCCACTTCTCTCCCACTAGAAGTTTACTTGTAATGCCAAAACTTCAGGAGCTGTGATTGTGTTTAAACTACAAGTTGAAATATAATTAGATCTGTGAACATAATTTGACCTTTTTACTCTTTGCTTAAGCAACAGTTTTCTGAATGCAGAAGTCCCTCATTTGCTCATATTTAAAAGTAGAAAAGGCTACTCTAATGATAGCCAAGACTTCTATAGCTTCTTTTCATAGAAGGACAATCAGAGATTGTAACTGGGATTTAAAATCACTTAGCTGATGGAAAAATCCACTTATTTTAATAATCTGCATAGGAATCATAGTTAAGGAGAAATATTCTTTAACTTTAAAAATGAAACTTTAAGTGAATCTAGCAGCAGCTCTATTTTAATGCTCGCATATTTTTTAACGCAGTATTAGCTTTATTTGTTGAGGTGTACTTGACTGTGGCTGTGTTCACATAACATACCTACCTATAGTTAAGCAATCATGATTTATTCAACTATCAGAAAATTTTTCAAATCACACAATTTACTGACCTATAAACTAACAAGATTGACTGGTACAACATACTAAATGAAAATATGACTGGTTGGTTGGTGATTCAACATATTGTGTAAATGTGGTCCATATATTTGTTAAAGGTTCTGAGATTCTGAAGGACCATACCAACAATGCAGGCTATGGTAGATATTTTTCTTATGTACATAGGCCATTAAAGCATACTTAAAAGTTGTATTTGAAGAACAAAGGTTATTACATTTTCACATTGTGCAGACTATATAGTTCCTAAGAAAACACAGATTATGTGAGTTTTATAGTACTTTTTTTTCTCAAGTCTGATTGACATTGATAGTTATTATTTATTAGGCAATGGTGCTGAATAATGAAAGGGGAAATATAATTGCTGCATTGCTGCTTTGGCTAAGAAAAACTTGAGATAATTAGGAGATTTTAAGGAGGCAGGACAAAGGGGGAGGAAATCTGTCCAGAGATTTTCTGAGGTACATACAGATGATTTGATTCTAGGTCCCCCCCCTCAATGTTTCACGCAACCCACCCACCCTCAGCTTTAAAAGTTTCTAGTTCTGGAATATCACAAGACTTTTTTTCTGTGGTATATGCTAAACATAGAATTTATCATTCTGTATCTCGCTTTGGGCCAACATTACATAATAATATATAGAAAGTAAGTGGAAAAATATAGTATTGTCATAGGTCAATGGTTCAAAATCTATGCTATATACTGTCCAGAGACACAAGATGGGTGGTGAATAAATTTCATAATAAATAATAAAAACAAACTATAAATGGCCTATTTGCTGCTATTTTGCATCTCCAGTGTTTCTTAGACAGGTTGTGCAATTCTTTTGGCCTTCTGAGTAGGGGATATTTTTGTAGTTTGAGACGGAAGTAAAATATTATTAGTCCCCATTAATCTTCTAGGTCCCCTCTCTTAAAACAGATCCTAGGCCCTCAACTTTTGAACAGTGACCCTTGATGCATTGTGTAAAACTCAAGACAATGGGCACTGAAAAGTCCTGTCTCCTATAGAAGGAATCTATGTTTGTAGTTCTCCATGTGCTCCCAAAAATAGTTAGCCTCCATTTGCCACTTCTCTTCTATTTCCTTATCTGATGCAATTTCCTGCAGTGTCTGATTCATTGTAAGACCATTGTTCTCTCTTACAACTAAATACCATAAAACTGTGGCTTGCATGAAACGTAATTTGTTTCCAAATTAAGCCATGATTACTAATTCTCTTTTGAAGGCCATCATTGATGCATTCCTATAAAACCATCATCTACAAAAGAGGAAGGACAGGATAAGAGAGAGAAAGCAGGAAAGAAAGAATTCAGGAGTGTGAGACTTGTTTATAAATGTAAAAATAATAATCTCCCAACAACTAAATGAACTTTTATAACAATAAAGATTCAATAATTGAAGATTTTTAGATAAGAGATTAGGGATGAGTAAGAAACTGTGTTTGCTTCAGAGCGATATCTACTACTCTTTGATCTTTTCCCAGTAGCTCATCTGGAATTATCAACAATTAAAAACCAAATAAATATCCATAACTTGTTCTCAGGCAGAATTTGTATTTTGTTTCAATTTAGGATGTTGTATTGGGGAAAAGTGAGCAAGTGAACATACTTACAGTGGTAGAATGTGATACAACTAACAGTCACAAACTCATTTCTCTAGGGTAAAATAATTTCTATAAAATTCAGTGCTGTGTTATTCAAATAGAGAACTTGTTGCAAAGTAAATTCATTACTACTGCATGCTGCCTGGGCTCTTTTTTAAAAAAAGCCTTGCAAAATTATATCCTGCCCACTCTATTTATGTATTACAAAGATAATTATATTTAGGTTTTCAAACTTACTTGCATAAGTACATTGCAGGAGAAGCTTTATTCCCTTTTAAAAACACACACAGTTGTTAGCAGTAATAAAAATTAGGACTACCAGAAAATTAAATATTTTAGATAATTATTTCACTTGGAGAGACTCAAACGTAATTTGAAAGGTAGAAAGGAAGAAAATATAAGACAAAATGCACAAATTTTGCTAGCTTGTCATAACCTAGCCGCTGCAACAGAAATCTAAAAACCATTTGTGAGTTTGTGACTTACTAAAATTTAATCTTAAAAAATTCATTGCAGGTGAAAAACCATATGAATGTCCCAATTGCAAGAAGCGTTTCTCCCATTCTGGTTCATACAGTTCACACATCAGCAGCAAGAAATGTATTGGTTTAATCTCTGTAAATGGTCGAATGAGAAACAATATCAAGACGGGTTCTTCTCCTAATTCTGTATCTTCCTCACCTACTAATTCAGCCATTACACAACTGAGAAACAAGCTGGAAAATGGAAAACCACTTAGTATGTCTGAGCAGTCAGGCTTACTTAAAATAAAAACAGAACCACTAGATTTCAATGAGTACAAAGTTCTGATGACAACTCATGGCTTCGCTGGTGCTAACCCATTCATGAACGGCAGGCTTGGTGCAACCAGTCCAATAGGAGTCCATGCTTCTACACAAAGTCCAATGCAGCACTTAGGGGTGGGAATGGAAGCACCTTTACTTGGATTCCCGGCAATAGGGAGCAATTTAAGTGAAGTGCAGAAGGTCCTACAGATTGTAGACAACACCGTTTCTAGGCAGAAAATGGACTGCAGCCCTGAAGAAATTTCCAAATTGAAAGGTTACCACATGAAGGACCCATGTTCTCAGCCAGAGGAACAAGGCATTACTTCTCCTAGTATTCCACCTGTGGGTCTTCCAGTAGTCAGCCATAATGGTGCCACTAAAAGTATTATTGACTATACGTTAGAAAAAGTTAACGAAGCCAAAGCTTGTCTCCAGAGTTTGACTACGGATTCAAGGAGGCAGCTCAACAACCTTAAGAAAGAAAAGCTACGCACCCTAATAGATTTGGTGACTGAAGATAAGATGATAGAAAACCACAATATACCCACTCCATTTTCATGCCAATTCTGTAAGGAAAGTTTTCCTGGACCCATTCCCTTGCATCAACATGAACGGTACCTCTGTAAAATGAATGAAGAAATCAAGGCAGTCCTCCAACCTCATGAAAATATGGCTCCTAGTAAATCGAGTATGTTTATTGATAAGCAAGCTCTCCTCCTATCATCTGTACTTTCTGAGAAAGGAATGCCTAGCCCTATCAACCCATACAAGGACCACATGTCTGTACTTAAAGCATATTTTGCTATGAATATGGAGCCAACTTCTGATGAACTACTGAAAATTTCCATTGCCGTTGGCCTTCCTCAGGAATTTGTGAAGGAATGGTTTGAACAACGAAAAGTCTACCAACACGCAACTTCCAGGTCGCCACCTCTGGAGAGGAGCAATGCCAAGGTGGTGCTGGCTGCCACCAAAAACACTCCCATTAAAGACTCTCTGTCAGCCAGATCTCCTATAAAGCCTGTGGACTCTATAACATCACCATCTATCGCTGAACTTCATAATAGTGTTACTAACTGTGATACTTCTCTCAGGCTAACAAAACCTACTCACTTTACCAATATTAAACCAGTTGAGAAATTGGACCACTCCAGGAGCAATACTCCTTCGCCATTAAATCTTTCTTCCACATCTTCTAAAAACTCCCACAGTAGTTCTTACACTCCAAACAGTTTCTCCTCTGAGGAGCTTCAGGCCGAGCCTTTGGACTTGTCTTTACCAAAACTAATGAAGGAACCCAAAAATATTATAGCTACAAAGAACAAAACAAAATCCAATAGTGTAAATGTAGACCACAACAGTGTTTCTTCATCATCTGAAACCTCAGATGAGCCGCTGAACTTGACTTTTATCAAGAAAGAATTTTCTAATTCAAACAGTTTGGATAAAAGCACTAATCCAGTATTTGCTATGAACCCTTTTAGTGCCAAACCTTTATATACCACACTTCCACCACAGAGCGCATTTCCCCCAGCCACTTTTATGCCTCCAGTTCAGACCAGCATCCCTGGCCTACGACCATATCCCGGAATAGATCAAATGAGCTTCCTACCACATATGGCCTATACATACCCAACTGGAGCAGCTACCTTTGCTGATATGCAGCAAAGACGAAAGTACCAGCGGAAGCAAGGATTTCAGGTAAGGCTATGACTTATTTCATGACTGTATAATAGTTAATGAAACTTCATTCTAAAGGTTTGTGACTCATTTAGCTTGTTTTTAATGAGTAGATGGTTTTAAAAGAGAAATGAAACTTATAAGAATGATTAAGATAGGCAAGAATTCATACATAGGAAAGCTTTTCCTAGTAAGCTTGTAGTGGCAAAGAAAAAGCTGCTGAGATAAATAATATTTCTATGTAGAAAATAAATATAACCCTGAGCGACACCCTGCCCTCATCCCATCCCATCCCATCCCTACCCACCCAAGCCCTGTTCTATGGCTTCGTTGGTAAAATGTTCACCACGATCCTTAGAATTTCTCAGAGAATTATGTGGCAATGATAATACAGCAATAAGCTCTTTATAATGGGTTCTGACTAATCTTTATAAAGCTATTAAAAGGTTTATGAAGATCCTCAGACCAGACTTACTTTCATCTCACCTATTCCATTTTTCACATATCTCTGTGCCACCCACTCATCCTGTCCCACAGACCTTTTGGGAAAGACTCTAAACAAATTCCAGTACTTAAGGAGCATCTGCTCATAATCTTCATTTACCCAGAAGGATCTAATGATTTGCCCTTTTCAAAAAAGGATAAAATCTTGAATTTGGATGCTGTTTTGTAAACTCTAGGTAGTAATAGGAAACTGGCTCAGAGATCATGTCTACTTCCTCTACTTTAATAGCTACTATCTAGGTTTCAGATAGGAAGCTTCCCCATTATCTACTACAAGATCTGTCTTTAACTTGAGATGATGAAGACTAAAGCAGGGAATTCACAACAAGCATATACTGTATCCTTGAACCAGACTATAGTCTGATATTGTTTTTAACTGTTTAGAAACAGCAAATGTAAAAATATGGTATTTTGATAAAATGAAATTCATTCATACATAGGAGATATAGTATATTGGTAAATAAGCAGAGAGACAAACAGACAGATTTTCCTATATGATCCATTAGGTTCCATTAATACTTTGACATATCACTAAATATTTTTTCTATTTTCAAATGTAAAAATCAGGTATAATTTAATGTTATAGAACATAATCTCTCTTTGGACAATAGGAGCATAAGTAGCACAATACCTCTATAATAGGCATTTTATTATTCCAATTTATAGTACACCTGCCCTCTTTTCAAATGTGTTTAAGCTTATTTAATATACCCTGAAATAAATTTGTACAAGAAACTGAACTGTCTGATAGCAAATGGAAATGTATGTTATCGTGCAAGTTTATACTCTCTTTGGATCAAGACAAAATAAATATAAAGAAATTTAATAATTCACTGATCCACATTCATTATTGCTTAATGCTGAAGGCTGTTTTAACATAGACAGTGCATTGATAAAAAGTGTTATTAATATTCCCAATTTCAAATTACAAAATTAAATATAAAATTGTAGCTCAAGGCCTTTAGAAGGGAGACATACATGTAAATGGATTGCATAATAATATTTTGTACGAAATATAAAATTCAGTTAACTGCATTCTAACTTTACAGTGCATGTGCATATGTGGGTATGCACGTGTGCAAAATAATCTAGGTGGCTGCAACTTGTGTATGCATGTCCATGTGTATACACGCATGCATACACACACACACAAACACACACACATAAACACAAATATGGCATGAGTTTACATTTAAAAACTCATGTTCAAAGTTTTTTTGTAAAATAAAATACCTGCAAAGCTAAAAGTCATGCTATAAAGTTAATGTCAATATCGTGAAAAATTAACACATAGGTCCATATATCAAGTGAAGCTTAAATTTGTTTGTTTTCCTTCTTGAGCAGTTATATACATATTACTTTATCTCACTAGTAGAACTGGTGTTTCAGAAACACAAGTTTAAGCTTCACTTGATATATGGACCTATCTGTTAATTTTTCATAATTAATTTGTTTAATCAGTTAATTTTTCATAATATTGACATTAACCTGAAGACTCTTATCTCTAGGATTTAACATAAATGTAAAGTTAAAAGTTTACATTTTTATAAGATTCAGATCCATTCTGGCATTTCATAATTCCAGTTATTTTGAAAAATTACCTCTGAAATATAAATGATGTTAAAACCATAGAGGTGTAGTTATAGTAATTCTGGTTTTAATTTCAAAGAGTTTCAGAGCAGGAGATGAAAAATGAAATATTATTTATTACTTATTGAAGGTTGCCTTACATGCACAATCTTATTTTGAAAACCTTGCTCTCCAGATTTTTCACAGTAATCTGAATATCAGAATTCAAGATATAGTCCATGCAAAATATGACCCTAGTATGTTCTGAAATATATTATTTTGTCTGCTTTGTATATTTCAGAATTGCTATAGAGTGAGATGTAGAGGAATCACAATTACTGTCCCCTCATATCTTTGTAGCCCTCTTGTGAACTCATTGATTTGTTCTTTGAACCAGAACATGTTCAAAAGAATAGAAATCTGTGATCTTGCTTGTATGTCTCTGAAAAATGAAGGAATGGAGGATAAGGAGCAAGAAAAATGAGTTACTTGCATTTCCTTCTTCTCTCCCAATTCTCATCTCCAAAAGGTGCTCATTCAGTGTTGATATCTGTGCTCGTACGACAAAGTATTACATTATATTTTGATCACATTGTCACTTTTCACAGGAATAAAACCCAAAGAAATACGTGGAATTGACTGTTTTTGATTTGTCAGTTACAGATGGTCTCTGATAACGATTTTCTGTTCTCTTCCACTGCAAAGACATACCATTTCATAATATCAGACACTAGAATCTCAAATTACTTTTGGCATTTGACCGCACTGCTATCTTAGCTACTATACTGTTATTGCCATATCCTTTCCAACTCACTACAGGGAGAGAATGATTGCATGCCAGCCTATGGGAAAGTCAATAGAGCCTAGCTGCCATTTGAAAATGAAACTCTTCAGTGATGTAGGCCTATGTGACTTGTTAGATTCTCCACTCTTCTTTGCAATACTTAATAAGTATTATTATCTTCTTTGTGATATCACAATATTGGTTTATATATACTCATTTACAAACTTTAGAGGTAGGAAGAGACAGTGGGAAATAAATATCTAATACAATGTCACCACGGCATTGTAACTAAGTATTTCTAAATATTATAGGAAAAAATATGTTTCTCTAGAAGCCCCATGTTATATACAGTATATTCAGATTCAGGAGACAAGCGAAGCATATCTAGTTTGATCCAAGCATGTCCTTCTATGAATGGGAAGGTACTGTCTATTTGTAAAGGGCACAACTTAGGTAATCTTTTCCTTGGAGGAATTCATTCTTTCTTCTTATAACCTTCAATGTCACCTTTCAAATTGTTTGGAAGAATCTCTTGATCTTCTGAAACAACTATAAAGGTTGCTGCTGGGATTTGCAATCAAAAGAGGATTTTCTTTTTTTTAATGCTGCCATTCCATCTTTAAGATCATCATCAGCAGAACTGTGATACATTTGTGGAGCACTGGCATTCAACAGACCTTACAACTGCACTTGCAGAGTTTTCCCAAGAAACATGTTCTTTAGGATACGGTTCCACATTTTGAAAAAGTTGCAACTGTGAACCAGTGAAGCCATTTAATACTTTATAAAGATAGGCTGTGAATAACATGCTTAAGAGGAAAAATAAAGGCCCCAGGAAACTGTCCAGAATTAAGGTAGGCCTCAAGGTCTAAAAGAAGGCCCATATATTCATTGCTATATTAACAAGCTAATTACGAAAGATTGCCTAACTGTAACAGGATAGCTGTAACCTGCTAAGCCAGCACAATTTACTAATATACTTGCTAAGTAGACAAAAGTAATTTTAAAAGCCCAAAGCATTAAGGAATGATAAGAAAAAGGGAACTGAAAGTACCACATGGTATGAGATTTGGGAGATACATGTAAGTGTTGGGAAGGTATATAAGTTGGAGATATGAATGAGGTCTGGGCCATTGACTGTAGCTATACCTTGCTGGACCTAGCTATCATCTTTGACCCACATTGCAATGTGTATTACTGATGTAAGTGATGATTATGATGGCTGCATGTTCTAAATTGTTCATAAAATAAACCTCTGAATCTTAAAGCAAGAATTGTTTTGTTGAATTACAGTCTCATGTTTCACTTAATGAAAATTTCAGTTTATGACACGTGTGATAAGAATATAGGAAAAGAAAAAAATGGAAACAGTGGTTTTATATAAAACATGTGGTTGTTTCACAGGGAGAATTGCTTGATGGAACCCCAGATTACATGTCAGGTCTTGATGATATGACAGACTCTGACTCCTGCTTGTCCCGAAAGAAGATCAAGAAGACAGAAAGTGGCATGTACGCATGTGACTTATGTGACAAGACATTCCAGAAAAGCAGTTCCCTTCTGCGACACAAATACGAGCACACAGGTATGGATGATTGCAATATATGGAGACAAGACTTAACAGTATAGGTAGGTCTACAGAATAAAATGCAGCGAAGGTATGGAACAAAATGATGCTCGTTGCTTATTGCAGCTCTCCATTTCCTGCCTATCGTTCAGTTCTAAAAAAACATGTTGAAGCTCATTGAAATATTTTTCTTTTTTAAAAAAAGAAAAAGAAAAAAGAACAACCTAGAAAAAAAAATGAATCCATTGACTAGGACAGCCTGTGTAATCTCAAAATGGGCAGAAAGTTGAATGAATGCCTAGTGAAGAAATAGCTAGTCGGAATTTAGCCAGCAATAGCTAAATTCTCAGTAGTCACCCATGTTCAAGAAAATGATTATTGGTAGGTATATAGATCATGAAATGTATTATTTCTAAATAAATAAAAACGTGCATTAACACAGACAACAGAACTAAATTTTTAGAGTCAAGAGGGACTTCTGTTTTAGAAGTTGTTGGGGTTTTTTTGCTTCTGCGTCACTTCTTTCATATCAGTCATATAATATATAAAAAGTATAGTTGTTTTTTTCTAAGGAATAATTCCTCACAATATGACTTCTTTCAGAAGGTTAGCTTAAAATTGCTCTGCTTGGTTATGTGCACTTAACTACTGCACACAGCCACAGTGAATGGACTCCATGTGATACCTATATCATGAAAAGAAGGTCTGATTACAGAACATTGTGAAAAAATGAGGATATTATCAATAATTTTGGTGAAAAGCTGGAAGTTATTATGGAATAGCAATCTAAAAAGAAATGTAATAATTTTGTCTCTAACACACACACACAAATATATACCTATAGATATAGACAAAAGCTCAGACCTTATATTAAAATTCAGAAATATTTAGTATTCTGGCCTCTGTATTATACAGTATTACAGAGGAGAAAATTATACAGAAATTTGGATCTTGAGAATTATCCTACTACTAAATTAGTAATTTAGGAATAGTAAACTAAAGAAAGATGATTGACATTGGAATCTGCTTTTAAAATATATGTTATATATTACTTGAATGCAAAGATAGATAGACAGACATAGTCAATCTTGAGACTTCTTTTGCTCTGCTCTAGAAAACCTATTTAGCTTTCATCCATCTGGTTTCCTCCAGAAGTGTTAGGACTACAAATTTCAGAACCCCAACGAACATGACCAAATTTAGGAATGATTGGATATTTTAATCTCATTTCATCTGAGAAACTATTTGGAGAAAGATGCCTTAAACGGAGGAACACATGTTCCTGAAAAACTGAGATAATTTTTCACAGTGTTTATTCTACTGTCTGTAAAAAAATAAGTTTGAAAAGAACCACTACGTTCTATATTTTAAATATGAAGAAAAACAAAAATATCTGTTTGTGCTTTGCCGCACACATCTCCTGTTTATTAACAAAAACCAGGATACATTTATCTTGAATAAATGATTTTATTATATATGATTTTCAAATAATTGAATATCTATCCCTCTAAATAATCTTTTACTTTAGCTTATGAAAGCCTGTATCTGTAATATCCTCATTGGTCTTTCCTGCATTATTTGCTAACATAGAATGAGTTTCCATTTGAGAATACAGTCCAGCAAATATGACTCTTGTAATATCTTTCCCAACTCCATTGGAATGTGAAGCTGCTGGCACTCACCAGCTTTAATTCATCATAAGGGTTAGCAATCCCTCCAATCTAATCTATTAATACCTTTCCTCATTGTTGACAGCTTATCATCTTAGAAACTACTGCTCTTGAATAGTTAGCTGTAAAGTATATAAATGCTTGGTATGGAGATATTCTAATCCTGTCCTTTCAATGCAACTTTTGGGTATGGCTGTGAAAATCTACTCTTGTTAATTTTGATAATGCCAAAGAAAAATAGGGGGAAAAAAACCTGCCAAAATGCAACATATTAAAATCACATTAATTGCTAGTAAATTAGTTCAGTTATTGATACTTTGTTTCCTCTTAGTTTCTTTAAAGAAAATCAGTGATTCTTTGCAAATCTTTATAAAATGACAGATAAATTCTGTTTTACTATAACATCATTGCAATATTGGATGTGCTATGTTCCCTAACCCATTTAAAATACATCTAAAGAAGAATAGAATAGAATAGAATAGAATAGAATAGAATAGAATAGAATAGAATAGAATAGAATAGAATAGAAT